>LOEQ01003973.1:5919-28787 GCA_001685075.1 Bramus lutescens
ACACACACACACACACACACACACACACATGCTGTAGGTCCTGAATTATTTGCTAATTAGTCTACATTCAATACATTAGCTTTAGAGTAGACAAAAATGTTGAGATTTTGAATTAATATTTTGAAGATAACAACATGTAATTAAATCTACATTTCTATTGATACTATATTTATATTTGACTTTGAATAGGAGGCCAGAAGTAGGGTGCCTGGTATTAAATAATTCAACTAGCATAAAAATGAGAAACCGATATTTAATTTATCCTGCCACTGAGATAAAAATGGATAATGTATTTTGGTCCCTAACAGTGGGTCTCAGATTTTTTAGTTCTGCTAATCTTTTAGTCACACTTCCATATTTTTTAGTATCTTCTGGGTAAAATGCCATCTGCATGGGTATGAGTTGTATTTAGTTGCAGAAGATATAGCTAATATACATGCCACAGGCTCAAGGCCTTCAGTTTTCTCCTTAGCAGACCTCTACCTCTCAGGCAGATTTTGCTTGTATGACTTTAGGTCTCTCCATGAAACAGCCATAGACACAAAATAGGTAGCAGAATGTAAGTACTCCAATAGAAGTACTAGCAGCCACATGCCAATCACTGTTTAGAAAATTTGTTCATACCATTCAGACTTGTTGGCCTTGACAACTTTACTCTAGAAAAAATTATGATTATATGTCAAATTAATTTTTCTAACTTTTCAAAAGGGAAGAATCTCCTTTTAAAAAGGCTAATCAAAGTTTACTCTAGCTTTTAAAAAGGCTAATCAAAGTTTATTCTAGCCTATAGAGATGTTTATGTAGGAAAGAAATTAGATTATAATGTAATATTCAAAAACATGTAACTATTAGTATATTTTATCATTTTGACAATGGATGGGTGATATACCTTAGTGTCCCAGAATTTCTCAATCTATTTTGCTCTATCAGAAACTCACTCCACATCTATCAGAAATTATATCTAATTCATATATGATGATTATGAATTATGCCAGGGAAAAATTTTTCATTTCAGTCAGAGCTTAGAAAACATTCTTCTCTCATTAACTGTCTTGTAAGTAGAATAGAAGAAGGTAGAGTGAACTGATTTTGACTTTGTTACTCTCAAATGAGTGTGGGTATAACTTACGTGGTGATTGACTCTTCTCCATTGACTCTTTCGAAGAAAGCAGGCTATTATTCTTAAGGGTGGAAAAATGAGCTACAGAGAGATAAAGCAATGTAACAACTCTCAAGCTAAAAAGGCAGAAAGATGGAAAAGCAACCCTCAGACCAAGGATAAGCGTTTGTGTCAGCTGCCAATACCAAGGAGACTTGTCCAACTTTTGTGTCTGGCTTTGTGAAATCTTTCCTCTTCTAGACTCAAAATTCAACATTAAGGCATTCAGTCCATATGAGAAAAGCCACCATCAAGTAATGGCAGTTCTAACCTTAAAGGGATAGATGTGGCTAATGCAGTCAGTTCTTTGAACTTCTTTTTCATAAAGCATAATGGAATACTATAGTAATTTCATTAACCTCATCATATTGCTAGCCCAGAAAGAATGCAATTTAATTTTCTACTTGGATTTTTAACATCATTGGTGGATGATGAAATATTGCAAATGATATAATTTATTCTAAACATACTAAATGTTTGTGAGAGCCTGGAAACAAAAGTGGGTGTGAGGTTTAAAAAAAACAGTAAATTAGAGTCTATGGTCTGAAGGAATTTGCAGGTACCCAAGTCATTCCACATTCTGCAGTGTCCTGAGTTAGGAGGGACTTCTGGTCACAGTGGAGAGGAGGGCAAGCTTCACCTGGGGTTCTTCTTTTTGTAGTTTATCTCTGAACTGAAGTACCCAGCATCTCAAAAAAGCACAAATAACAAATATGTCAAATATTTAGTCTTTGAGTCAAAATGACACAACCCAAATACAGTGAGAAAGAGATTAAATTTTAATTTAATTTTTAAATTTTATTTTATCCTTACAGTCTAGTCTTGCTCTATAGTACTTGTGGATCTGGGACTTACCTTGTAGCCTGGGCTGGTCTTAAACAGAATGATTCTCTTGTTTTAGTCTTTGATAGGCTGCTGTTAGATCTGAGCAATTTGTAAATTAATTTCTGTCCTGATACAAGCATTAAACTGGCAATTCAAATAGGATTTCTTTGTACAGACTGTTACTATAATTTACACAATGAAATGCTTACTGCACATTTAGATTGAATCCAGTTTTTTTTTCTTTTCAGACTGAGGCTCACTGTATATCCCAAGCTGCCTTTGAACTCCGTAAATAGGCTAGGTCAGCCTCTAGTCTATAGTCTTCATGCTCTAGCCTTTACAGTGCTGGGCTTACAGGTGTATCCCTCCCACCAAACCTGTTTTTTAGAAAAACAAAACAAAACTCTCTATATATGGAGTCTCTCTCTCGCTTGCTCTCTCGCTCTCTCTTGCTCTCTCTCTCTCTCTCCCTCTCCCTCCTTCTTTCTCTCTCTCTCCATATGTGTGTGTGTGTATTTAATTTTTTGCATGTCTTAATATGGTCCAGGTATTATCAACATATCTCAAATATAGCGAACAGATATTTTTCTCCATTTTGTGGAATGTATGTAGGATTGTTTATAGTTCCCTTTGCAGAGAAAAAGCTTGGGAAGCATATGTAACACCTTAGTCACCCCTTGGATTTACTTTTTGTACTACTGAAAACTATTTAAATGTTCTTGGCTATATCTTGAAATACCTGTTGTTACTTTTATTACTTTCAAAATTTGTGGCTGATTTTGAGAAAAGTAAGAGATATGAATGTAAATATCTTCTTTTATGGGTGGGCATCTTGGGTCATTTTAGAAAGTATACCTTTTTTACGTTATATATTTCAATTTTTATGAGATGTTGCTGATTCATTTTATTCTTGAATGTCCATATTCCTAAACACAAACATATACTTATGAGTGTTATAATTAGACATACATTGCAGGGTTCTCTGTAACAACCAGGGCAGGAAAGTGTTGAACTACATGAGATAAAAAGTCATTTTAAAATGACTCAGTAGACAGTGTTGTTTCAAACTTCAAGAGTCTAACACCTGGTAGTTTGTTTTATGCATATTTGAGTACAGTACAATTTGGAAATTTTTCCTGATGATAATTATTTCAATCTCATATGTACAGCAAAGCTTAAGACATGACTACCCCTAAACTTATGTAACATATGTGGCCCCTTCCATAAAGAAAGGTTCTATAGATTAACTGAGGGTCTGGGGCGCCAATGTGGCATGGACATATAGATAGTGCAAAGGTCACCAGGCTACTGACCACTTCTCCCAGCTTTCTGAACAGAAAACAGATTATACACCTCTCTATTTGAAGAGACAACCCCTGTTTGTTAACATTCCTGCTTTCCCTATGACCATACATACCTCCTACAATATATAGTGGAGATGTGCATAGTCCAGCTTGATCAGGAAAACAGAGCTGACATATTACTGTTGAATGCAAATTCTACAGCAGTAAACAATGTAAACATTTTTCATGAGTAAACAATGGATTTTACATCATACATGTAGACTAGATATCAACATGGATAGGACAATGGGAAAAATGAGTTAGAAAAACTATGATGTCTCGAAGGTACAAGTTGCATTATTATCGTCATTTAATACACATGTGAGGTCTCATTTCCTTTAAAATACCCCTTTTCTCTGTGGGGAAGGCACCTCATTCTATATTTTATGCAGTTTTATTACATATTTCTATTCATACATTTTTATTGTGATATAATCTCACAGACTATTATTGAAATTCCCAAATCCAAGTATGGGTATCTCAGGATCTCTTCTGTTCTACACTGTATCTACTCTTGCATTTTTCATTTTTTTCCTTTGGTTTATTGGGCCAGGGTTTCTTTATAGATTTGGAGCCTGTCCTGGAACTAGCTCTGTAGGCCAGTTGGCCTCGAACTCACAGAGATATGCCTGCCTCTTCCTCCCAAGTGTTGGTTTTAAAGGCATACACCACCACCACCCAGCGATTACTTTTTCTATTGCATTTTTAAACTTAATATATCAAAGAACTATTTGTTTAATTTCTCCTATTTCTCTATTGTATATTTATCTTTTTATGTTTCTGCCTTGTATTTTAACTTCTTGGCTCTAGACATTAAGATGTATATCTTCTTTCTTTAATTGTGTCAAACATGGTAGCTCACAAAGTTCCTTTGCAACTGTTTTCTATTCTAAATAACATCTCTATTCAGTGAAGATGATAGTAGTTTGAGAGCTTCAGAATTTCCATGATTCTTTTTTTTTGCCCTTAAAAAGCATCGAGAGATGCCTTCATGTTCTGATTATGAAGATCTGCCATAATCAGTATTATGAGTTATGATTGTATTTTTTCTCAGTGATGCTTTTATACTGTATCTTTGTTTTGATTTCACATTTGAACTTCTGGTAATTAAATCTGGCCTGAGAGATTGTCTATACTTCTTTGATGAACCTAAAATAAATTCCAACCTGGGAACCTTTTCTTGTTTGTGTGCATATATGTTTTGCATTTTTGTGAGTGCACACATATATATAAATGCTTGTACACTGTGTGTGTGTGGAGGTCTGGAGTTGACCTTGGGTATCTTCCTAGATCACTATTTCCTGAGACAGGATCTCCCATTGGAGTTGGAAATGCCAGTTCTATTTATGCCTCTAGGGTATGGAGATTACAGACCTCTACTATGCCTGCCAAATTAGTAAGTGAGTTCTGGGGATCAAGACTTTGGTCCTCACATTTTCAAGGGCAAGCACTTCATTTAGTGAGTCTTCTCTTCAGTCTCCTTAGAACTGTTTAAACTAAGTTACTAGATTGGACTTTCTTTTAATGAATTAATTAATTTAAAAAAATAATATTTTTTCATTTTACGTACCAATCTCAGTTCCCAATCCCTTCCCTCCTCCCATTCCCTCCACATATCCTACCACCCCATCCCAGCCTACCCATTCCTCAAAGAGGGTAAGGTCCAAGGCCCTCTCTACTATATCTAGGCTGAGCAAAGTATCCATCCAAAGAGAAGAGGTTCCAAGAATGCCAGTACAGGGAATAAGGACAAAACCTGGTTCTTCTTCCAGTGGCCTTACAGCCTCCCTAGTCATACTTGTCACCCACATTCAGAGGGACTAGTTTGGACCTATGCTTATTCCTTCCCTGCCCGGCTGGAGTTGGTGAGCTCCCGTTAGGTAAGGTAAACTGTTTCAGTGTTTGTCCCCATTACGATCTTGACCTCTTTGCTCATATTCTCACTCCTCTCACTCTTCAACTGGACTTTGTGATCTCAGTCCAGTGCTCCAATGCAGATCTCTTCCTCTATTTCCATCAGTTGTTGGATGAAGCTTCTATGGTGATATTTAAGATATTCATCAGTCTGACTATAGGGCAAGGCCAGTTCGGGCACCCTCTCCTCTGTTGCTTATTGTCTTAGCTGGCTGGATTCATCCTTGTGAGTTCCTGGGAATTTCTCTAGTGCCAGGTTTCTTGTTAGACCCATAATACCTCCCTCAATCAAACTATCTCTTTCCTTGTTCTCATCTCTGCTCGCTCATGAGTGGATACTAACTGTAAAGAAAAGGATAATGAGCCTATAGTTCATAATCCTAGAGAAGCTAAGTAACCCTAAGAAAAACATGCATAGATCCACCTAAAAAGGGGAAACAGACAAGACCACCTGAAAAAATTGGGAAGATGAGGGTGGAGGGAGTAAGGAGGATGGAAGGGGAAGACAAGGGGAGAAGGGGAGGGGCAAGGAGAATTGGAGGCAACAGCATAGTTCAGATGGAGGAAAGCCAGATTGGACTTTTTAAAGTGATAAATAGATTTGTGAATTTGTTCCTCATGTCTGTGTATTTATGAGATCTGATTAAAATGTTCAGAGGAGATTCTCATGGACACTCACTCCAAACATTGAGCCCAGGCCCTTGTCTCAACTTCACCCTTCAGGGAGACTTTCAGCCCACTGCCCTAGGGAGCTGCTGCTCAGAGTCCTGTACATACAGAAGTTTCTGTCTGACTGTGATTTCTTTAAGGTTTAGACTTTGTCTCCTCTCTACTCTTGTAGCCATGGAAACTGATACTGCAGACAGCCAGAGAATACAGATGGCCCCAGTGTCCTGCCCCATTTTGAGTTTGCATCATTTAGTATTCCTGAAAACTTTTTCTGGTTATCACTAACACAATCATGTTAGAGCACAGCAATACATGTTCCATCTTACTTTGTCCACAGTGCAGTTTCTCTGAGCATCTCATCAGCATTATGTCTTGGAAACAGAGAGTTGGGGAAATGAATTTGTAACATTGAGTTATACCCCTGGGAGTGCTAATGTTTTTTTTTCTTTTTACCATTAATACTATTCCTTGACCATAACAGTCATCAGAAGCAAGATGATATGCTAAGTGCATTAATAAAGGATCAGATGAATGAATAAAGGAAGACAGTTTCCCCTGAGCCCAGTGGAAATTTACAGGTTAGAATCTGAAGAAAAATTTTCATGGAAGAGTTTAAAGATCGTAATGTACTTTGTATTTTTATTTGATGATGTACATCCCTGATACACCATATGTTCACAAGATCGTGCTACATATTTTTCAGAAAGAGGTACTATGTCTAGTCAATTCTACCATCCCAGGAGGAAATCTAAATGTACTTGTTAATATTTTATATATAGAAATAAACAAAAAGACTCAAAGATCAGTAATGATTAATGACTTGCTAAACTTGAATTTCATATTTTATATAGGATATAGAACAAAAGCAGCCACAAGTAAATGAATCAATTTTGAAAATTTGTTGTCACATAAACAGCTGTACATTTATTGGTTTTTCAATATAATCGGAAAATACACTCTTTCTCCTAGATTTAATACTTCTGATGGATAAGTTCTTTTCAACAATTTATTTTGCAAGTTTATGTATAAAAAGTTTATGCTGCATTTCACTTTTAAGTTATATTATTACATAGTGACTTTTTGCCTCTGGTTTTAGTTGTGCCTGCAAACTTGGAATTTATATGACTGATGGAGCTAAGACATCCTTTAAAAGTATTTAGTTTGGCAGGTCACACAATTCAGAAGAATAGATGAGTGATCTGCCTGCCATCTGAAGTGCACCACTCAGTAGATTGGGTTCCCAAGGACCAATCCCACTACCAACCCCCATCTCACCTCCCAACACAAACATACAGTAAAAGAAAGAGATTTATCAGTCAAAGAAAATGTTAAATCTAAAAAATGCCTAATACAAAACATTTAGGAAATCTGGGACAATATGAAAACAACAAACCTAAGAATAATAAGAATGGAAGACCAAGAATCCCAGCTCAAAACCCCCCAAAATATATACAACAAAATCATGGTGGAAAATTTATCTAGCCTAAAGGAGAACATGCCTATAAAGATACAAGACACTTACAGAATGCTGATTAAATTGTATCAAAAAAGAAATCCCCCACCACATAATAATCAAAATCCTAATGTACAGAACAATGCAAGAATATGAAAAGCTTTAAGAAAATATGTCCACATAACATGTAAAGGTAGTACTACTATAATTGCACTTGCTTTCTCAGCTGAAATACGAAAAGCCAGAAGGGCTTGGAGAGATGTCTTGAAGACTCTAAGAGACCAAGGAGACTAACCAAGACTATTATACCCAGGAAAACTTTCATTCACCATAGATGAAAATAATTAGATACTTTATGATAAAGTCAAATTTAAGCAGTATCTATCCACAAATCCAATGCTACAGAAGGTAGTAAAAAGGAAACTCCAACCCAAGGAGGTTAACTACACCCATGAAAACACAGGCAATAAATAATTTCATACCAGGAAAACACAAAGAAAAGAAACATACACACCATCACCACCATCAGCAAAGTAACAAGAATTAATAATCATTTGGACATTAATATCTTTCAGTATCAATGGACTCAGTTCCTCAATAAAAAAACACAGGCTAACAGAATAAAGCAGAAAACAGAATTCATACTTCTCCTGCATGCAAGAAATATACTTCAAAACCAAAGGTAGACATCACCTCAGAGCTAAGGATTAGAAAAGCATTTTCTAAGCAAATGAATACAGAAGTAGTCTGGTATAGCTAACAAAATAGACTTCAAACCAAAATTAATAAAAAGAAATGGAGAAGGAGATTGCATATTCATCAAAAGAAAAATTCACCAAGATGATATTTCAATTCCTAATATCTATGTTCCAGTTGTAAGTGTACCCACATTTGTAAAAGCCTAAATTACACACCAATACTCACACATTAATAGTGGGAGACTTTGACACAACACTCTCACCAATGGACATGCCATCCAAACAAAACCTAAGCAGAGGAATAATGGAGCTCAGAGATATTATGAATCAAATGGACCTAGTAGATATCTACAGAACATTTGACCCAAATACACAATGTTGTGGGAGACTGCTCATTTGTTTCTGGTCACTTAGACCCAAATAATCACTCAGAGACTATATTACTTGCTGTACTGTTTGGCCAATAACTTAAGCATATTGCTAGCTAGCTCTTGTGTCTTTGGTTAGCCCATTTCTATTAATCTGTGTATCGCTATGTGGCTGTGGCTTACTGTCAAGCATCTGGTGCATCTGTCCCCAGTGGTGGCTACAAGGCTACTCCATGACTCTGCCTTCTTTCTCCCAGTATTCAGTTTAATTTTCCCTTCCTCGTTCTATTCTGCCCTATCAAGGTCATATCAGCTTCTTTATTCATTAACCAATAAAAGCAACACATATACAGATGGACTTTCCACACAATGTCCCCTTTTCCGTTTAAATAAAATCTTTTGGGAGAAGCAGCTCATTCATTTCCTGACTTCCCAGATTCCCAAAATAATCACACAAAAACCATATTATTTACAATATTGTTTGACCATTAGCTTAAGCATATTTTTGGCTAACTCTTAAATCCTAAACCAACCCATTTCTGTTAATCTTTGCATCACCATAAGGTCGTGGCCTACATGCAAAGTCTCAGTGGGCTCCAACAGAGGTGTCTGTTCCCAGCAGTAGCTACATGGCTTCTCATTAACTCTGCCTCCTCTCTATATATACCTCTTTCAGCCTTGCTTTATTCTGTTAAGTCATTGGCTGAAAGTAGCTTCTTTGTTAACCAATGTCAATAAAACATATTCACAGCATATATCACTCTTACCTCACCTCCCTTTTCTGTTTAAATAAAAAGGAAGGTTTTAAATTTAACATAGTAAAATTACATGTAACAAGACAGGTGCCAAACAAGAATTACAGTTCCAAAATTTATATCTGTTTTATCGTTTATCATAACCAAGGAAAACTATGACTATCTATTCTTCAACTCCATCAAAGACTCAAGAAGGATATAATATTACCTAAGTAAAAAGGAAGTTCATTTTAAACAACTTCTAAAACTCTAGAATTGACAGGGACATCTTACTGCCTGGGTAGTCACCCAAAGTTCTTCTGTATCATTGGAGTATCCATCTTCAGCCTACAGGCCCATAGCATCTGGCAGACATTTCCATGAAGCAGGAAATTTCTCAGACATTTCCACCTATATTGGCAGTTTGTCAGTCACTTTCTTCTGCGTCCTACCGAATGTCTGGCAGACACTTTCATGAAGCAGGAACCCCAAAGGACTGTCACACCTTTAGGCAAGTTCAGCAGTCATTTTTCTGTGGGTCCAGCAAGTCCAGTCAAACAATTCAGGCAAGAGAAGTTTCATGCCCAAATGGCTAATAAATTCTGTGCACAGCCTCTTTGATGCCCATCATTCCCTTGAAGTAGATTGATGCTGCCAGAAGTAGATGAGTCTCATTGTCTTGAAATGTATAAGTTCTTAAAACTTTTTAAATGCCATATTCTGAAGATTTCTAAAAGATTTAAAGAATATCTATCTAACTGAAATATATCTCCATATATCTAGAAAACCTAACTAACATGACTGCAAGTTTGACTGTTATAAATTATTATCTATTATTGTGTAATTTTTAATTATACATTATATTTTTAAATGACCCACACAGACAAAATATCCTAAAGAAAATCAAAAATATGTATACACAGTATAATAAAATTGACCTTAAATTTGTATCAATAGACCAAGATCCATATCAATGCAAAGTATCCATCTCTATAACATATCCCCCTTTAAATATAAAAAAGCATTTACAAACAATATTTGGGAATTTGGTTGTAATTCTCTCCAAACTTCTTCCTGCTTTATTTGGAGGGCAAAGTAATTTTGGGGCTGTTCACAGCGACCTTTCTGAGGGGATCTTGGTCCATCAAGCCACATTCGTATGGAAGGAATCCATAGGCTCTCATCCTCCATGGAAACAAAAAAGAACCTCTTTTTCAAAGCAACAAATTCTTAGACCCAAATTATGAAGTCAAGATATCTTATATATATATANTCTCTCTGCAGTCAAAATATTTAAAGAAAACACAATAATATACATAATCCAGATGCTGTGTATATTCCATCTTTATGTGGCTTAGTTTTCTTTACTCCTTTTAATCTATGACTATCTATACTCTGTCTTTTTAAAGACCGTTTTACTTATTTAAATAATTTACTTCTTTTTATAACTCTATATATTATTTTTCTTCTCTCTCACAAGCCTATGTACATTTATCCAACATTGTGACCCATTTAGAGGTCTTTTTTGTAAAATCTGAATCTGTCTTTATTGTGTATCTGTAATTATTTTCTGATAAGAGCCTTTTTTTAATACTAAGCGATTGTGACTAGGGCCTGCTTGATCCTCCCAGTCCAACATGGCAGGGGTATGTTTGCTGCCTCTGAGAGCCATGTACATTGCCCCATTTTTAGACATACAGTGTGCTTATGTTGCCATTAAATATGTTGTATCATTCTGTTCACAAACCCTATTTAAAAGCTCGTTGGTCAGACCTTCTAAAAGAGTCAGAGACATTTGTGCTGGCTAACCAGGCTGCTGCCATTTTGAAACTATCCTTTTTTTCTGCTACTGCTGAATCAGGAAGACCTCTCTTAAAGGAGCTATAGCATGCCACCAGCAAGCAGAGTCCATCCAAAAAAGAAATGTTGTTAAATTTTGTTTTTTAGTATCTAGAATTCCTTTCCAAGCCTTCTCAGGTTTTATATGGATTTAGCTAGCCCATGTTGAAGTGCCAATTTTTGGGGGAAGCCTGCTTGTTTGTTCCTGTCTGCCCAGACTTGAAATAATCACAGAGAAACTATATTATATTTGCAATATTATTTGACCAATAACATAAGCATATTTCGGGCTTACTTTTATATTTTAAATTAACCCATTTCTATTAATCTGTCTATCAGCACATGGCTGTGGCTTACCAGGTAAATTTCTGTTCAGCATCTGTCTCTGATGGGACTACATGGCTTTTTGCTGACTTTGGCTTCTTCCTTGCAGCACTCAGTTTAGTTTTTCCTGCCTAGCTCTATTCTGCCCTATCATAGGCCAAAACAGTTTATTTATTGATTAACCACTAAAAGCAACACATATACAAAAAGACTTCAAATACCATTTAAGGAAATAGAAGCAGTCACTAAAGTCCCCAACCATAAAAAGTGCAGGGCTAGTCAGTTTTAGAGAAGAATTCTGCAAGATTTTCAAAGAAGAACTAATACTAACACTCCTTAAATTATTCCATCATAGAAGCGGAAGAACCATTGTCAAATTAATTTTATGAGGCCACAGTCACCCTGATACACAAACTATGAAAAGATTTAATAAAGAAAGAGAATTACAGATCAGTTTCCCTCATGAACATTGATGCAAAAACGGTCAATAAAATACTTGCAAATCTAATCTAAGAACACATCAAAAAGATCATCCACCATGATCAAGTCAGCTCCATTCCAGAGATGCAGGGATAGCTCAACATACAAAAATCTTTAAATGCAATCCACCATATAAATAAGCTTAAATAAAAAACTTTTGACAAAATCCAGATATATCCTGGATGCAATCAACATACCTAAACATAATAAAGACAATAGACAGCAAACCTATAGCCAGAATCAAATAAAATGAAAACAAACTTAAAGTAATTCCACTAAAACCAGGAGCAATACAAGGCTGTACAATCTCTCCATATCTGTTCAATATAGTACTTAAAATTTTAGCTAAAGCATTAATAGAAGTAAAGGAGATAAAGAGGATACAAATTAAAAAAAGGAAGAAATAAAAGTTCAGTATTATTATTTGCAGATGATAATATTGTGTACATAAATGATCTCAAAAACTCTAGCAGGAAACTCCTACAGCTAAAAATCACCTTCAGCAATGTGGCTGTATGCAAGATTAACTAAAAAAAATCAGTAACTTTTCTATGTACAAATGACAACTGGTATGGAAAAGAAATCACTAAAGTAATACCCTTCACAAGAGTCACAAATATTATAAAATTTCTTGAGGTACATCTCATATACCAAATAAAAGACCTGTATGATAAGAACTTCAAGTCTTTGAATAAGGAAATTGAAGAAGACATGAGAAAATGGAAAGTTCACCCATGCTCTTGATAGGCAGGATCAACATAATAAAAATGGCAATCTCATCAAAAGCAATCTATAGATTCAACAAATCCTCATCAATATTCCAACACAATATTTTACAGACCCTGAAAGAACAATGTTTGACCACATATAGAAAACAACAACAGCAACAACAAAACCAAGATAGCTCCTGAACAATGGAAGAATCTTCTGGAAGTATTACCATCCCTAATTCCTGATTTCAAGCTGTTCAACACAAATGTAGTCATAAAATTTGCATGGTATTGTCTTAAAAACAGAAAGGTGGACCAATGCAATGGACTAGAAGACCCAGACATAAATACACATATATATGGAAAGTTGATTTTTAATAAAGAAGTAAAACTTATACAATGGAAAATAAAAACCATCTTTAACAAATGGTGCTGATCTTACTAGATGTCTGCATGTAGAAGAATGCAAATAGTTCCATATCAATCATTCTGCACAAAACTCAAGTCCAAGTGGATCAAAGACCTCAACCTAAAATCAGGTACACTGAATCAGACAGAAGGGAAAGATGGGGAATAGCCTAGAACTCATTGGTACAGGCACTTACTTCCTGAACAGAACACCAATGGTGAAGACATTAAGATCAACAATTAATAAGTGGGATTTCATGAAACAGTAAAGCTTCTCTAAGGCAAAGGACACAGTAAATAGGATAAAACTCACAGAATGAGAAAATATTTTACCAACTCCACATCTGACAGAGAGCTAACATCCAAAATATACAAAGAACTCAAGAAATTAGACATCACCAAACTTAATAATCCAATTATAAAATGAGGTACAGATCTAAACAGAATTCTCAACAGAAGAAACCAAAATGGCTGAGAAATACTTAAAGAAATCCTTAGCCATCAGGGAAATGCAAATAAACATGACTTTGAGATTCCATCTTCCACCTGTCAGAATGGCTAAGAACAACAACAACAACAACAACAACAACAACAAAAAAGTGGTTGCTCATGCTGCAGAAGATGTAGAACAAGGGGAACACTCCTCAATTGCTGGGCAGGAGTGCAAACTTGTACAGCCACTTTGGAAATCAGTAAGGCAGTTTCTCAGAAAACTAAGAATGGTTTACTTCAAGAATCAGCTCTATAATGCTTGGACATGTACCCAAAGGATGCCCCATTCTATTCATAGCAGCCTCATTAATAATAATCAGGAACTGGAAACAACCTGGATGCTCCTCAACAAAAGAATGGACAAAGAGGATGTGGTACATTTACACAGTATTGCTCAGTTGTTAAAAACAAAAACATCATGAAGTTTGCAGTCAAAGAGATGAAACTTGAAAAATCAACCCTGAGTGAAGCAACCCAGACCCAGAAAGACAAGCAAGCATGGTATGTACTCACTTGTAAGTGAATATTAACTGTAAAGCCAAGGATAATCATGTTATGGTCCACAGAGTCAGAGAGGCTAAATAACAAGGAGGGCTTAAGGAGGCTATAAAGATCTCCCTAGGAGAGAAATAGAATAGATTTCATGGATGAATTCAGAGTGGGTGGGACTGGGAACAGGAGGAACCAAGTGGGGTCAGAAAATTCTGAAATAAATGACTGGAATTTAGGGGATGAGGTAGAAACGTAAGGTAATGGAAACTCCATTGAATCTTTGAGAGTAACCCTAGGAATAACTCCCAGAAATGGGGGACACAGAATCTTTGCTGGCCATCTTCTGTTACCAGGCAAGGCCTCAAGTGGAGTTATTGGGACACCAATGGAGCCACAGAACCCTTGAACTACATTTTGTCATGTCTGCAGCATGTTCTCAGACAGGAGTCTAGCAGAATCGTCATTAAAGGGACTGGAGAGACTTCATCCAGCAGCTAATTAACCAGAGCTCAGGGAGTTCCACCGAGGAGGGGTAGGAAGGATTGGAGTACCAGAGAGGTCAGAGATACCACAAGAACATGGCCAACAGAATCAACTGACCCAGACTGACCGGAGCTCTCAGTGATCAGGGAGCACACAGGTTTGTTAGTCTTCTACAAATTAAGTTATGGCTGAAATACTTGGTCCTTTTGTGAGATTCCCAACAGTGGAAGCAGGAGCTTTCTCTGACTCTTATGCCTGCTTATGGGACCCTTTACATACTATTGGGTGGCCATGTCCCACCTCAGTTTGATGGCATATGCCTGGTCTTATTGCAGCATATTTTTCTGTGTTTGGTTGATGTCTCTGAGTGACCTGCTCTTTTCAAAGGAGAGCCAAAGTGAGAGAAATCTGGGTGAGAAGGGAAGTGGGGGAGGGGAGAGAATGGGAGAAGTGCATAAAGGAAAAGGCATCAGGATATAATATATGTGAGAAAAATAAAATATGTATTTTTATTTATGGTATGTATCTGTATATCACATGTGGGCAGATCCCATGGAGGCAAAAGAGGGTATCAGATCCCCCTGAGCTGTCATGATAGATGGTTGTGACCAACCTGAAGTGGGTGTTAGAAGACAATTTTGAGTCCTCTAGAAGAGAATTATGCACCTTTAACTGCCAATTCATCTCTCCAGACCTCTAAACATCCTTAAATCAGATGTAAATTCCAGGCCAGCCAATAGTATCTGCTTATAAATCTTAGCCTTCTCAAATTACAAATTTTTTGAAACATATGACATAGTCTGTCATGGAAGGTCCATGAGAGCTGAAAAGGCTTTGAGGAGAGAGTTCTGTGGGCACATGCACATGTCAGTTCCACCATACCTCAAGGTAGGAGGCACCATTCTCACAAGAATGGTCTCTAGGAATGGGAGAGATGCTATCTAGAGTGCCACACTAAGACTGCCTTTCAAAGGACTAACTCACAATGGTGAAGAATTTGTAATAGGAACATGGGGCTAGTTAGCATTGTGAGTGCTTCAGCAGGCTACCATGCTGGAGCTTGTGAAATTTGGTACCACACATGCTTGTATTAAGGTTCTGGTCTCTCTAATTTCCAAAGCTACATGAGCATGACAGGTTACCATCTCCAACTTTTAATTATTCTTGCATCCATGCCATGAACATAATTTTAGACCTTTGTAAAAATTGAGAAACTATTGTGAAAATTGAGATGAAAGTGCTCACTGATGCCTATTGTAGAGAGAGCGAGGCTCTTTGTTTGTTCTCCCGGCTAGCTTACACCCAAAATAATCACACAGAAACTGTATTAATTAAAATACTGTTTGGCCATTAGCTCTAGCCTCCTATTGACTAACCCTCACATCTTGATTTAACTCATTTATATTAAATCTGTGTCCACCATGAGGTCATGGATTACTGGGAAAGATTCAGCATGTCTGATTCTGGCAGCTATCTCGGACTCTGTTTTTTTCCTCCAAGAATTCAGTTCTGTCTTCTCTGCCTACCTAAGTTCTGCCCTATAAGGCCAAATAGTTTCTTTATTGATTAACCAATGAAAGCAACACATAAGCAGAAGGACCTCCTACACCAGAGACCCTTCCACACAAAAAGTTCTCAGTTTTTAAAGTGTCCTAGCAAGCTTTGCCAAGGCAGATGACAGTGTCTTGAAAACACTCAGAGCTATACAAATGCCAATACTATAATCTTAGTTCAGCTGTTCAGAGGGAGAAAAATGTTTTAGCTTGTCCAGAAACTCATGATGAACCAAGAAGATACTTTTTCTTTAAATATATACTGAAATAGTAATTGTCATTCTAGCCATCAATGTCAATTAATTTTTAAAGAAAATTCTATGTTTACCATTATAGTGCAGATTGAAATCATAAAACATATCTGTGAAACATCATCTGACTGAGGAAATAAATATGGAAGTTGAAAAACATCCTACAAATGAGACCATGAATTGTCCAGAGCAGATTCAATAGAAAAGCTTCAAGGAAAGACATAAAATATTTCAACACAGGCCATACAGAAAGGCTTTAAGAAACTGCTGACTTCCAACCAAGTCTTGCAATACAGTTAGCATGGGAAAATGGTCACAAGCCAGGCTATGTCTTATCCTAAACAATGACAGGAAGATTTGAACACATTGTGCTTGGCAGAAACCAGACACCTTATAGGACTGGAGATTAGAGTATGAAAGATGGAACTGGCAATGAAACAGCCCAGCCATCACCATATTTGAGCCCTATGCTCTTCTTTGGACTTGGACTCTGAGAATAGATGCCATCCTCCCAAAGCATTTATAGAACAAGGTTTTCATTTTTTTACTTGGTGTTTCAGAATTATACCCCAATCTGCACAAATTCTTCTTGGAATCCTGTCATAATCAGATCTGCTTTACAAGAAGGAAAGTTAGGATTGAGGGTAGACTATGGGAGATCAGTTCTGTGGTCTTTCTACTTTAAAACAGCAATGGTCCCAGTTACTGATTGCTGCTATTACATATCCACTCAGTCTTCAGGCAGTGTGATAGGCAGGTGTGTTTTAATGTTGCTGAAATCAATAGCACATGTAGGGTCCTAGGAAAAGAGTTAATAACATTTAATAGCAAAAGACACAGATAGTTGAGGAGAAGGTGGTAATTCTAAAATTGTCTGTATTAGAGTTGGACCCTGACATTATTATTTTTCATACATGATTTTTCACTAAAGAGGCAAGAAAAATTCATCCAGTATTTAAATTTCATTTTGTTATACACTGTCAAAACACACAGCACCTTTGGGTTGGATCTTCATAATAATATAATAGAGATTGCAATGTACATCCAGTATAAATTAAGTCATTCTTTAGTGGTACTTATCACTGGCTTGAAGTCATGTTTTGCTGGATCTATAAACATTAGAGCACTGTTTTTCCAGAGTGTCATGTAGAATACCCATGTACAGGTCATATATTCATCTGTACAATGTTTGAAGTCTTTAGAGCTCTCATTTTAGTTGCTTATCTCATCATTGATGCATAGGGAACAATATTTTATATTCAGGTTAATAAATACTAAAGAATGGCAAATTTGAATGATAACAAGCTATCAATTAAGCAAGGAGAATACACTTCCTTATGTAGTATGCCAGCACTGAATGACCATATCATGGAAATGATGTAGGAACACCGGCAAACATTCCTGATGAGACATCACAGGATAACATCTATTGACATCTGCTTTGTAACTACCAGTGTGAAAGTAGCAAGGAAACAGTAAAGGATCAACAAAGAGATACATTTGTTTGATAGGAGATGACACACTTCTTCAATTTTTATTTTATAATCCTATATTTATAATCAACATTCACAAATCAATCCTCATTTCAAATGTTGATTTTCCAGCTTGATGTGGAGTTCTGAGATGTTCTGAAATGCTATATAATCTTCCTAATCAGACGAGAAGCCTCCACCTTCACTTGGAATTCCACACACTTTCACCTGAGAATAAATTCTTTACACATTTGCAATGAGAGGAAGTTACAGGAGAGGTGGGAAGATGATATAGTGGATTCTGGGTTGGGATGGGGGCCTCTCAGAGGATAAATTTGGTCCTATAGCCTGCACTTTCAAAGTTGACGTGGAAAAGATAATAGCCTTGATATTTCACTATTTTCAAAGAAATCTGGAAATTAAAAATTATGCCTAGCCTGAAAGATTTCTGGGAAGAAGATGACTGAACATTTATTGTCCACTGTGGCAATAGGACCAAGTTCAAAAGGAAGCAGGAGGTCCACAGAGGCATCAGAGGAGACATGACTCTAACAGGCACAGAACAGCTAAGGCTGGAAGGCACTGTGTCTGCACACAATATGGAAAAATAAGATGGGTAACTGATAATTTGTGATTCCCAGGGAGAAGACATGTCTATAGGGCACTGTGAGAGATTGGGATGCGTAGGGATTCTGAGAGCATCCTGCCTCTCTGGACACAGCTGTGAGTGCGGATCATGCTGTGACTGTGAGCAAATGCCCACAAAGCAGTGGTTCTGTCTAACCCTGTGCCAGCGTTACATAGGGGTGAGTTCACTGACTCCACCTTTGCAGCCATTCTGGATGGAATGTGCTGGAACCTGCATGCAGCTTTTAATTTATTTCCTCAGTTGCCATAGTTGTTGAATCTGTCTTGAGGTAATTATTGGCTATTATGTACTTCTTTTGAAAGACTTCCATGAAATGTGTGTGCCAGATCATTGATCATTTTGTGATATGAAGACTCTAAAGAAAAGTAACTGAAGACTACATGAGACTGGAAGTGGGTCATTAGGGAAGAGGACGATGCTACAGAGATGGAGATGTTGGTGGATTGAGGATACATGCGATTAAATTATGTAATATGTAGAAGTGAAATTGTTACAGTGAAATCCACCAATTTTTGCGATTTATATGTGCTAATATTTTAAAGAGTAGAAGAATTATTATTTTCAAATACATTTTAGTTTTGTAGTTGTTATAAACTGACATAGAAAATAATTAATTCACAGAGGATCAAAAGTCCTGTCCTCTTACAGTGGCTCTATGAACACCATTGAAAACAGTTCAAAGTTCTGTGTTGGGTTAAGGTTGCACGACTGAACATGGTAGCGGTGCTCCAGACACTCACAATTTAGCTTCTAGAATGATGGTGTTAACTGTTGGAAGTAAACCCAAGAGCTTTGGATCTTCTGTTGCTGACACTTTCCTGTGCTGTAGATTAAACTTGAATTTGCAGCTGTGAGATGCATGTGCCAACTGCATATCACAGCTTCTCCTCAATGTTCTCTCCAGGCTGTTCCTTGTGCTTAATTATAGAGGAGCTGGCTGTTTTCTTCCTCAAAGAGACAACTCTTCCAAGGCATGGTAAGTGATTTGGTGCCCTTGCCAAATGCACTTAGTGTACCTGACATCACACAGTTGAAGCTGACAGCTGCTCTGAGTTTCATGCTCCCCTCAGATACACATGCTACAATTGGTCTCCCAGGGCTGTTGGCTCTTAACCTTAGCATGAACACAGCTGCACAAGCGTCTCCCGCTGCAAGACAAAGCAGGGACTTAGCAAGAAGCAAATGATGAGAGCTAACTACAGAGAACCCCCTCTCAGTAGAAAAAGATTATGTAATTTTTAAAGAAGACAATTTCATGAGAAGACACACATAAAGCAAAGTTAACAGAGTAGGAAAAAGGAGAAGTTAAAGTTGGAAGACAGATTTATGCCAACACGTGCATAAAGAACAAAAAATAAACGCAAAGGAGAAGATAACAACACACCATGGCCTATCTCAACCCTATAACTCCTGACCAATGGAAACCAAAGACCTTTAGAAATCTACAATGTCAGAAATAATTCAGAGTTACACTATTTCAAAGAATCAATAACCAGGCACAGGTTTAAAACAAGTATAAGCAGATGAATGAAGTAAGGAAATCAATTCAAGGCCCAAATGATTAATTTAGTGGAGAGAGAAATGTTACACATTTGCAAAATTATTTTTAAAAAATCTATAGATGTAAAAATTAGCAAGGAATTTGAACAAAAATTAGTCAAACATAAATTCTGAAAATGAAAGAGTCAACTATCAAAAGCACATCAGGAAGAATCATCAACACATAAGTCCAAGCAGAGGAATGCATTTCAGGGATGGAGAATTATGTCAAAACAATAATGTTTATTAGGGGTAAAAATGAATATTACTAATATATTCACAAATCAGGGTTACATTCAAAGGACAAACTAAAAAACTAACGTATAGCAGAAGAAGCTATGAGAAAATATAAAGTCACAGGCAATTTGTGATATGAAATGAAGTCACAAACCAAGAGCAAGGACTCAAATCCAAACACAGAGGACACTTAAAACTCCAAATAGGCATGGCCAGAAAAGAACTTCTTCGAGGCACAAAGTAAAGGAATAATCTGAAATGCCGTAAGAAAAAAAATTTCCTGATCCCATAAAAAGGCAGAGATATTAGAATAACAGCAGAAGTTTTATCAGGAACTCCAAAGCTCAGAGAAGCACAGGATGATACATTTTAGCTACTGAAAGTAAAATTTGTCAACCAAGAGTAGTTGTCTCTTGAGCTTGATGGAGAAATCAGAACATTTCAAACAGGCTCACATTTGGGCAATTTATGATAAGTAGCAGCGCAGAGTTTCCTGGTAGAAACACTCTATGTGGAAGAAGAAGGCGGTTTCAACCACGAGAACACAGGAAGAAATGCAGTTTCAAAAAAAAGAAAAATACAAATAAAGAATACCAGGAAGAAATAAATCAAGATGAACACCTCAAATGTGCAAATGCTTAGTACTAACAGTGAAGAGTGATGACACCAATAGCCCAAATTACTAGAGTATTAAATGACAAAATTTTAAGAAATATCAAACCACTCAGAATAATAATCTTATCAATGTACCAATTAACAGACACAACGAACTAGAAAGATGACTCAGCAAATAAAGGCACCGGCTGCTCTTTCAGATGACCTGGGATCAATTGCCAGTGCACACTTGGTAATCTGTAATGCCAGTCCACTGGACTCACCATCTTTTTCTGGCCACCTTTGGCACCTGGCCTCCGCATGGTGCAAAGACATAGATAAACCACACACATAAAATAGAACAAAAGTTAAAATGATGCAGACTAGTTAGTTGGATTTAAAAATAGGATACAACTACCTCTTGTCCACTAGAAATTCATTGAAATAACAGAGACATGAAGAAACTGTGAGTTGAATGATAGAATTCCTTCCCTGGAGATTTGCATGATACTTCATGTTAGGGTGCAACAAAGTTATAACTCAGATGAAGTCCCTAATTATTACAATTTCCAGGGTGTATGATAAGGAAATTAATTTACATTTTCTTGCTGTGTGCTAGCTTAGATAATTAATTAATTTAGTTTGTGTGTGCACATGCCATGGTGTATATAGGGGATGTCAGAGGACAACTTTGTACATTCAGTTCTTTCCGCTCTATTTCACCTTTCCTTCCCTTCTTCTTTCTTTCCTTTCTTCTTTCCTTTCTCTTGTGGAACCCAGGAATTTAACTCAGGTCATCAGGCTTGGTAGAATGTGTATTTACCTACTGGACTACTTTATCACTCTTAAGTAAATATGTTTTAAGACTCTTTTTTTGATTTAAAATGAAAAAGGGTTTATTTCACGGTAATGAAATTAGGGTCACTTTTTCTTTTCTTTGATTGAGATATTCTATAGGGTTCAGGATAATAGAGACAACACTGTTATCTATGCAAGGGTAGGCACTATTAAGAAATTATAATTTATAGGAATGGTGAAACCACAAACAGTAGTGGAAAAGATTTTGAAATACTGAGTAATAGAAATTTTTTCCATTACCATTTTGTAAAATTTGAGGAAATTAGCACTGAGCATGCCTTTTAATGACAACATGCTAGCTAATCATTTATTATTATTTTGAGACAGGGTTTCTCTATGTAGCTTGGAGCCTGTCCTGGAACTCTGTAGACCAAGCTGGCCTGGAACTCACAGAGATCTACTTGCCTGTGCCTCCCAAGTCGACCTCCTGGTCGCTAGCTAATCTTTTTGTTGTGACATTTACACACATCTCTCCAATACTATTATTCTTCAGGTATTAATTCAGCATGACCTCACTTAGTCACCCACAGGACTCAGTGGAAACCACCCCTGCAGTTAACTACACTGATTTATTTCTGTAGTGCAAACACTGGAGTGCTTTCTAGTAACTGGAGTTTGCATATTTACTCCTGAATTTAAACTAGCAGTGCTGTGAGTTTAGCTCATCATCTGTTTGTTTTCTATTGTTGTGACCAACATCATGACCAGAAACATTCTGAGGAAGACAGAATTTAGTTCACCTTGAAGGTGACAGCCCATCATCAGGGCAGGAACTCGAGGCAGGAACCTGAAGCAGAGCCCCCTTTTTGCTTTCACTCAGATAGTTTTGTTTTTCTATTTTTGTAACTATCAATAGTTTATTTTAAATTTTATTTTGAAGATATACTAGATTGACAGACAGTTGCAAATGTCTGGGTAATAAGGAGCTATGAGTGCTTTTTGTCATTTTTTTCAGTATCTTTTTTATTTTATTAAAATTTTCCACCTCCTCCCCTCCTCCCATTTTCCTTCCCTTACCCCACTCCCCTTCCCCCTCCCTCTCCAGTACAAAGAGCAGTCAGGGTTCCCTGCCATGTGGGAAGTCCAAGGTCCTCCCCCCTCCATCCAGGTCTAAGAAACTGAGCATACAAACAGACTAGACTCCCACACAGTCAGTACATACAGTAGAATCAAAACCCAGTTCCAATGTCCTTGGCTTCTCAGTTAGCTCTCCTTGTCAGCCATGTTCAGAGAGTCCAAACTGATCACATAGTCCATCAGTCTCAGTCCAGCTGGCCTTGGTGAGCTCCCATTAGATCAGCCCCACCATCTCAGTGGGTGGGTG
>LOEQ01003973.1:53197-73070 GCA_001685075.1 Bramus lutescens
AGGCTCCAAAGCTACAGAGAAATCCTGTCTCAAAAACAAACAAACAAACAAACAAAACACAAAAAGGACATTAATAACTTAAGACAAAATAAAACCTGAGATAACAGTAAGTAATGTTGGTCATTCATAAACTTATATATGGAAATGTTAGAGAGGAGACTACAGTTTATGCCCTGAAAGGAATAAATAACAGACAATAACTTGTGAGTCGGCAAGCATTTTACTATAATAGGTTCTGAAAGGGTGTGAGTGTCTAACTAGTCTTCAAACTCATTTGGGTGTCTATGATGGCTGCAGGGAATCAAGTCAGCCACCCAGGGATCTTTCAGAAGTGGAAAGAGGACATGTGCTGATTGCTTTCTATGGCTAGAAATGGTCTAGAATAAATGTTACCAGAAAATTTTTTCTATGTGATCATCCTAATGTGGTAAGTGATTTCCATAGCAGAGCAATCACAGAATTCCTACAGAAATCTGAAGTTTAGTTAACAATAATACAACAATGCCAGTTTCCTGGTTTTGATAAAATACTATCTTGCTAAAAGATGTTAGGAACAGGGGAACTGAGACAGACTACCCATAGGAATTTATGAAGTAAACTTTTTCCACAACGGAAGACTTATTGCAATAAGAGCAAAAGAGGTATGTGTAGAATGGCTCATTGTCCCCAGTTCATTTTCTCTTATTTTATAAAATGGTATATTTTGGAGAAAAGAATGTGAGAGGCAACATGCAACAACCCTGGAATTGCAAACTGTTTTGAGCTGTTGTGTGGGTGCTGGGAATTGAACCTGGGTCCTGTGTAAGAATAACCAGGTGTTAATAACTACGGAATAATCTCTCTAGACCCACGAGGCATAATTTCTCGAGTCACAGAAGAAACTGACAGTATGGGCAATGCTGCCAGGTGGGACTTGGTTCGTTAAGTCTCAGTATTGACTGCTCACTAGAACTGAGGATCCTCAAAATGTGTGTGCATGTTTTCCACATCAGAGACAGGTGTTCGTCTTGCCATGGCCCAGAACTAGGTACTTTTAAGACTCTCCAGCAATTGTGAGGTACAGCCTAGATCAAGACCCACTGAGTTGTAGGTGGGTAGTAAGCTGGCAGTCATGAGGATCACATGACTGGCAGCAGATTACTGAGTGATTGTCTTGCCTGAGGTTAGGAGCAGTCATCTGACCTCTCAAATTGAAGGAGCTGTGCCTCTAGGAATAGATAGATGCTCACAGCTCAGGACTTCCAGATTGCCTTTCCTCTGCCTCCGGACCAGTCTGTCCATTCTCACACTAATTTAATTTTCCGACCAGCAGGGTTTTGATGAATAACACAAAATCAGTAGCAGACAGTTTGGAATTTGGTAAGGTGTGGATTCCCCTAATAAAGCTTTATTCTTATACAACTGTACAAATAAACATTTTATGATGATATTTCAATACAGTAGTGAATATGTAAAACAAGACAGCATCATACTTCATAATTACATCATATAAATTTTATGTGTAAAACAGGATCGAAACATTTATCGTAATTATATCATACACCTTTTACTTTTTTAATATGAACTGAAAATATCTAACAGCATTTTATGTGATCCTTTTTACTCTGTTTAAAGAGAAACCACGGAACAGCTGAAGTCCTGCTGACAACTGCCCAGGAGGCCAGCATCCGAGAGGCTTGTGGGAAGCTGGAAGCAGTTCAAAGTGATGAGGGGAGTCAGCAGCACAAACCCTATTAACAAATAATGGGATTTGCACAGCCCCAGCCTCTCCAAAGAGGAAGCCGCCTGCATGCCGCTTCCTCCTACTTGTTTCCACTTAAAATACTATTAAAAGCCCTTCTACCCTTGGAGCAGAGCACATCTTCTCCTTGTGCCCATTACCAGCCACAATAAATGGATTTGTGCTCAGAGATTCGGGCACTTTAATTGCCACTGTGCACTTTTCTCAAGTAGTAAAAAGAAAATATCAACTTTTATGTGTCCCCTTTGATATGGACTTTATACAATACCAGCTCTTTATTCCACTCTCTGGAAAAGAAAAAAAATGATCTGATGGCACAGCTTGCCTTAAAAAATCAATAGTTAAACTTAAAAAGTGATACCAGTTGAAACAGAGCAGAGAAGCTTCATCATATTACAAAGGTGGACACTGGCAGCACTTTGTGACTTTGTGTTTTAAATGACCTAAAAGGGAGACATAATGGGAACAGCCTGGATATGAGCTAGGAAATTTGAGCAGACATTTACTAAGCCACAGACTGACTTTACCATGGAGTGGAGTGACCTCATTTGTCTAGAAGAAACATAGATGCTTAGGGTTTGATTCCAGCATTTACAAGATGGGCAACTGTGTGCCATACTCAGGAGCACAGACTGAAAACATATAGATACAAAGTGCAACACACATATAAATGCATCGTATATCATTGCCAGGTTAATAAAATACCTTATGTGGTACTTAAGTTAGCATACCAAAGGCCCCCTGGCATGTGCA
Source organism: Bramus lutescens (assembly GCA_001685075.1). Classification (NCBI taxonomy): domain Eukaryota; kingdom Metazoa; phylum Chordata; class Mammalia; order Rodentia; family Cricetidae; genus Bramus; species Bramus lutescens. Next base: position 55,692 of record LOEQ01003973.1, read on the forward strand.
TTTCCCTGGTGACCAGTTTTGTCCTTAACATGCAATACAGTCAGTGATGAAGATTGTAGGGTCTTTTCACATCCCCAAAGAACCATTCCGATTATTTTTGTGAGCTGTGATTCTATTTACAAGTGGACTAAATACCTGAGCACCGTATGTGTTGTGTACTATGCACACAGGCAGCTAAAAGCCTCTGCCCCAGGGCGGCCCTTCTGCCAGACAAGTCCCACAGTATCTTCTGTAGAAAACACGACAGGTCCTTATCCTAGAGAAGCTAAAGAAGGCAAAGTCAGCGGCTGTGCCTTCCATTCACCTTGATGCACTCAACAGAGTCCTCGTGATTCCAAAAGTAAGAATAAGCCAATGATTTCTCCTGGATGAAACATCGAAGATGTGATTTATTGTCCTGCATAGCAGAATTTGGAAGTTTGAGATCACAAGACTGGCTGAAGCATCACTTGAGTTTCCCGCCTTCAGAGTGTGATCTTTATGCTGAGAATGTGTTGCTCTCAGATGATCATTGTCTTATTGGCACTCCAGGCACTTTGCTTTGATGGGCAATGCTGTGTCCGAAGGCTTCATGTTTCTGTACTCACATCCATTTACCAGAAATTCGTATTAATCAAATTAAGAGGATTGAGATAATTTAGGTGGTATGAGACAGACATGATTAATAACATCTATCTCTAGATATACTTAGGAAAAAATAAAAAACTGAACCAATGAATGAGATCTGTAATAATGAATACAAAACACAATAATTTTGATCATTATTTTGGATAATATATATTTTAATTTTACTCTTTGGTCTGCCACAAAGACAGAGGCTGCACTGTGCAATGACATGCTATGGATTTAATTGATTCTAACTTCTATCCTGGATTTAGTTAACTTTTTCCATGACTATTTATTGTGTCAGGTTGTACCTGGATGTCCCCCGAAAGACGCAGATGTTGACAGTGTGGTCCAAAGCTAGTGGTGTCAGTGAGTGGAAACTAGCAGATGGGGCTTAGCTGGGGTGTGCAGGTCACTTGTTAGGGTGTGAGCTGCACCTGGAAGACCAAAACGAGATCTGCTTCACTCCTTCAGCTGCTTTCATTTTGCCTCCTGTACACCACGATGTGTGGAGCCTCCTGCGCTAGTACCTACCACAGCCATGGCATTCTTTTTTTCTAAGGTCTAAAGCAGTAGATCAAGCTAGCCATGGGCTAAATACTCTAAAACCAGGAACACAAGGGAATCTCTCCCCATTTGATTCAGTTTTGTAGGTATTTTCACACACACAAAAAAGCTTGCTGATACAAGCAAATTTTAAAAGTCCCAGTAAGTAAAGCAGTATATACAGAGGCTAAATTAAAACCAAATCTAACTTGTTTCCAGCTATTTAAAACTGAGCACTTTTATATGCTTGCTTAGCCTCCCATCATGCTAGTTTCACGCCATTGTGAAATGCCATGATGAGCTGCTTCTTTATAAAAGGTGACTGTGATGTTCTGGTAGAAAGGACAGGTTAGAACACCTCTATTTCATCTCGCAGGCAATTATGACCTCATTACCCTTTTCTGATAACAGAGTTTCAATAAGAAGTCAATTTTGTCGATTCACTCCTGAATCCTGGAGCAGACAGGAGTTGAGTGAATAGAAAAATCCCTCAGTCTTGCAAAAGGTAGAAATACATGCATGTAATTACAACACACACCGCTCAGTTGGTGCAACATTCTCTGAAAACCTTATTTGGGCTTTTTTTGTTTTCAGTCTGGCTTCTGAAGTCTTGCTTCTCTCAAATCAAGATCATGTTTTGTGGCCCAAATACATATCTGTTCAAGCTGCTTCCAAAGTGTCGTGTCAGAGCAATGATTATGTAGCGCTTATAGTACAGGTGTATGGTGGACTGCACGGTCCTGGCCATCTTTAGCTATGATTAGAAATGAACACAGACGAGAGAGCAAGTAAGCCTATCTCTTCCTCTTTATGACCAATTTCTTTCTGCTTCTCTATTCTTTATATTGTTTAACTCATCTGCCATTAAACTCAGCTCAGAGATTTGTGCCCCCAATACCTGGCTCATTATCTTAAACAAAATTTCCCTCATAATACCGTAGGGAACCACAGGCATCTTCTGAACAGATTACATTTGTAGAATCAATTCCTTTCAGTGTACCTAACCAGACATTTGAAGTGTATAACAGGTCAGCCTTCATCAAGTCTGTTACTCATCCCTTTCATTAATAAAAATAGACACTTCAGATTTCAGCTGCTAAGGGCCCAAAGAGATACGCATTATACAAACAGAAGAGCGACCACAGAAATACCTTGCTCCTGTTCTGTCTTGTGGGTGTTTCTAAAATGATGGCCTTGATTCGGTTTCCCAGGCATGATTGTGATTTCTTTTTTGTTCCTTCTTTCAAGCATACTAATAGACAAGAAGGTGGTATTTGCCCACAGATTTAAATTCTGGAGAAACAGCCTCAGATGATGTGCTCAGAGCTCGACCTTCTGCCTTCCCTGTGAAGTTTCATTAATTCTAGTATAGATTGCCAAGAGGTCTGTTTGCAAGAACACATGCTTCACCTTGATAGAATAAAATTCTTCCGGGATGTGCCTTATGTAGCAAAGGTGATATTACTGGTGGCAGGAGCAGTTCACAAATACGGAATTCAAAGAATATTAAAGTAAACAAGAAAATGAGTGTAGAGATGACTAGAAGCATACAAAAGAAGAGGATGTAAAAGTCAGTGGAAGTAGAAGGGGGTTATGTTGGCGAGAAAGGGAACTAAAGGAAAAAAGGGACGAAAGACAACAAGGGAGAAAAAAGGAAATACCACGTTTTCTCTAATATGTAACTAGATTTAACAGTATGTCAATGTATATAACAGTGTATATATACATACACACCACATATGTATGTATATATACATATGATGCACAAATATGACATGGAAGCAGAAGACACCTACTTGACAGGATGAAATGGGATCAATATGAGAGAAGAGAGAAAATAAGAGCAATAGAAGGAAGAGTACGAGAAAATTTCAATGACCTAAATAAATGAAAATTCCACAATGAAACTCATTATTTTGTACTGTAAAAACCATTTTCTTTTTCTTTTTTTGTTTGTTTGTTTTTTTCAAGACAGGGTTGTTTTTTTTTTTTTCTGTGTAGCAAAGCCTGTCCCTGAACTCGCTCTGTAGACCATCCTGACCTCGAACTCATCAAGGTCCTCTTGCCCTTGCCTCCTGAGTTCTGGGATTAAAGGCATGTGTCTCCACTGCCTGGCAACATTTTCAATTTAAAAGCTTTAGGGTAGACATGATGGTGCATGCCTGTAATTTCAGTTATTCAAGAGACTGAGTCAGTAGGATTGCAATGTCTCAAAAAAAAAAAGGAAACATAGAAGGCTGGGTATATTGTTAGCACTCTCTATACCCACAGTCCAGAGCAGGGTGTTTGCCCAACATGTGTAAAACCCCAAATTTTGCCTTCAGTTTATAAAGAAAAAAAGTCAGTGTTTTGATTTGTGGGTTAGAAATGATTCATCGTCATACTCGTTAGTTCCGCAGGGATGTGGTGTCTGCAGTCTGCAAAGAAGAAAATCCACATAGTCTATAGTGAGGACAGTGGCACAAGATGTAGACACAAACATTGCCACTCGCTGCATGGACAGTGTGAGTATGGAGGAGATAGACCAGAGATAAAAGGGCATAAGACAGACCAGAAATATTTCTTTTTCAGGATGGTTACACCACACAGCAGAATCATGCTCCAGATAGATGCTGGGCAGCCTCTATTCTGTATTTGACATGTCTTAATTTAGTGGGAACCAGAAAATTATTAAGAGGAAGAAGTTTGAGATCGGAGCAATGCTTTATTATATGAACTTTGTACAAGAGAGCTGTTAAACACTGGAGCAGGCTAAAGTATTAATGACATTGGGAGACTATCACATAAGTCTTGGCATAACAAAATAAACAAACGAAAAAATCAAAAACATGAATGCAGTTGTTTTAATGAAAATCAGCTATTTTAAAAATTAGTGTTGATTTGTGATTGCTCTTCAATGGCCATTCCTCTAAAGATCATGAATCCTGTATTTATGTTTACGTTCATAGAGTATACACTCATGGATATCTCTGCCTTGGGAGCACTAGAGGGGGGCACTACAATATGACCATGGTCACTTCCACGACCACCCCAGTAGAGTTTAGCCTTTTCTTTGGCGCTTACTCAATGTGTGAACCCCACAGTCACAGAACTGCCTCCTCTGTAAGGACCTTGTTTGAATGCAGAGTCTGAGGCACTGTTCTGATCACTGGATAGAAATTTGAATTTTCATGGAAGTCCTGAGTGGCTCAACGAAGAGAGAAAGTCGATGTTCATTGTTTAGCTGATGTAAACAGGAGAGGAAATTATCATAATGATATAAATATGTTTGTAGGGACAAAGGACACACATAGTCCTATCCAGGGGTCAGAGAAATTTACTCCGTAACTCCTTAGCCTAGAATGTCTATGAAATTAAAGTACTCACACTAACTAGAAAATAACCCCTATCTCCATGGCCAATTAATACACTCAAATATTGCAACTTTTCAATATTTCCTAGATTCCATATTAATTTCTCACCCTGCTTTTCATGGTTTTATTTCTCTACCATTGGACAGTGCTTTCTTCCATTTACACTGCCTTCCAGGAGGAATTTTTAGAAACTTGTTTTCCAGTTATGTTTAGAAAGCTTTTTTATGTCTCTCCAAACATATAAATTAATTAGTGCTTCCTCAAAAGTCAATTCTCAAACTCTTCCTTGTCCTTACTAACTTAATCCTTGCCTACTTTAAAGTCCAGAATCTATTAAAGATCACCATTGGCAATAATCAATTTTGTATCTGATTTTCCTTAGATTCTTTGAAGTCTCAACTAATGGATATCATTAAAAATGGTTTACTGTCTTAGTGTTCCAATAAAAATCACTAGTAATAAGAGTCATAACAATTGCTGTTATTATTGCTTACATTTATAAATCAGTGTTGTATGCCAGGCAGCAGACTTACCTCCATAGATGCCTGTCCACCTTATGGTCAAATGAAGGTCTTATGATTACTAGCTCAGTGCTATCACTGCAAATTCAGTACCCAGAAGGAGGCTCATTACATTGTGCAGCATCAGAGACCTTTGAAAGCACAAAACTCTACGTAGATTGGTTTTGTTTCCTGAACTGAACTGATTTGCCCTTAGCATTAAGAGAGAAACAAGGGGAAAAGGGAACAGTATGAAAGATGTCAACACAAACATTGGGTTATGTGGAAATAAGATAAGAATTACCATCTTTCTTACGCCTTGAAATATCTGTTGGACTATCCTTCTATTTTATGGCATAGGTCTTGAGGATTCTGATCACTTTTAGAGAAATGACAGTCTAGTTCAAGTCAGTGACCTCTGGTAACGAGAAGCTTCCTAGTGTCTTTGATTTTTTTTAATGTTTTAGCCATTCTAAGACTTGTTCTAATATATCTTGTCTCTGTGCATGCATGTGTGTATTCCTCAACTTCTCCAGCACTTCTAAGAGATGCTGTGTTCATTGTTTCTTCAGTTTGCAAAGAATGTGATGTCACCAAGCCAAGCATAATTTTGTTGATTCATTTGGCTGTTTGTTTTTTTCAAAATCAATGTTCTATATTTAGAACACATTTGGTAAAACAGTGAAATTGTCAGGGAATAGCATTGATGCATAAGCAGACATCAAGGCATCATCCCCTCTCCCATTAGGATCAAAACCTTAATTGCTGTGTTAATAATTCTGAATAGAACTCATACTGTTCATACTGACAAGTCAATGTGCCGGTTAGAAAAGAAGCTTAGCTGAATTCCATTGGTGTAACCCCAACAGCTCAGAGACCCAGATTGAGCAACTACTTCTAACCTGGACACTCAATTGAACACATCCAATTTTTAATGAATTCAGAATAATGATATGACTTTATAAGCTATGGTTTCTTCAGATCTTAAATAACACCATTTTTTTCTGATTTTCAGTATTATTTTTGCAATGGTTATAAGAGAATGAAAGATCATGAAAGCTGATTGTGTTCTGTTTGTTCAGTCTCCTACAGTTCAGCACAGAAATACCTTGGATGTTTCTGAGTATGCTAGACCAAACCCATGATCTCTATAGTCTGGGATGAAGCAAACAATGAGAGTCATTAAGAAAAGATAGTATTGACTTTTCAACTACTTTGAATATTAATTTTCCCTAGAAGTTCTATTATTTAAACTATTGTTGAAAAACTTTAAAAGCACCTTCTATCAAGCCCATTTTTATAACAGTGTGTGCATCTCACAAACTATCTGGACTTTGCAGGGTTGATTTCATTTAATCACATGCCCTTTAGGTCTGGCTGAAAGTCAGGGTGAGGTTAGCACCCCTCCACTGCTGCAGCAATCCCAATCCCTCTATTGCTGTCATAGTCTTGAATGAAATCATCTTGGATCATGTAACTATAAAACCCTATCCACTTCAATGTTTTCTTTGACACACTATGTTTCTGTTGTTTTTTCAGCATCTGGGGTTTGCCTTGTGTGATGTCATTAATCAGAAGTAAGAAAAAAAAGCTTCAAAAGAAAACAAAAAGATCCCCTTACATATGCCAGAAAATATTTGTCTTATCTCAGAATGTGATGTTCCTGTGTAGCTGCTCCCAAACATGTAATATTTATCTACCCAATATTTATCTTCTTTCTTGGAAATAAATTCAGTCCTGGATCTCCAAATTTTTTCTAACAACAATATTCCCTTTCTCTTACATTGCTGTCTTGTTATGCTATTAGGACTGTCCTTCAGCAAGAATTATAAGCTCCCACAATGGCTTACCCATGTTATAATTGAATTTGTCAACAATAACCTGATCCCTTGACATATACCCTAAAGGCATGCTGAAGTTCCAGGCATTATTTTGCTAGAATACTAGCCTCTAATAACCCCCCAAATCTCAATTAATTACTGTAGACTCATTCTTCTTAACAATGAAACCATGTCTCCCATTGCTTTCTGCTCAGGAAAAAGAAATTCTCAAATTATTACTTTTCTTCCCTGGTCCATGTTGCTCACTTTGTGGTTGATAATACCACAAATCAAATAGCAATCAGAATAATGAGCTGCCACCAGTTGGAGTCCTAGTTGGTGCTACATATTGTCAAAGATTGCTCACATTAATCAACTAATAATGACATCGCCACTTCTATCCTGCTAAACAAAATTCTTTTCGTTGTGCAACACAATTACTAGTAATAACCTCAGAAACCTTTGCGTGCTTGAGGAGTCTGTTTGAGAGATCATCTAGAGACCTATCAGGGAATGAGCCGGAAAAGGCAGAGCCTTCCAGATGGAGATTCCTTTTTGGTAATTAACTAGACATTGCTCCTTTGGGTCTGTAACACTTTCTAACATCACAAGGCATTTCCTTTAGCATAATGATGTGTCTATATTAATACATTAGATGGGGAGCAGATAGGAGATAGTGTTAAATATTAAACATTTCATACATGAGTTATAATATTAATAGCCTTTCTTTAGATTTTTATTAAAATGCATGCTAAAAGTGACACTCATAAACAAATTTCGAGCCATTAATATTAAAGAGAAGGCAATGAATTCAGACTCATGACAAAATGTGTTATTTGTTCATTTCTCAGGGGAGTCATAGATTCATGATTATTAATCTAGTAGTTAAGGATTTACTTTGAAATGGAGAAGCTAAAAATACCTTGAACGAAGTTCTTTGGGGAACCTTAACCGTTTCTCTATATGGATCAGTCTGCTTAGAGATGTGAGGTTACATGATCAATGAGCCATGGCATCATCACTGACAGGGACACTGTATGTTTTCTTTTAGAAAGCACTTTAAAAGATAGGGCTCTTTCAGGGGTGGCAAGAGTTTCATTAGGTTAAAAAAGCCATCCTCGTGTTCTCACTGTCCAAATTTGTAGTGAAAGGCATGAAAACAGGGCTGGGTTCAAGCTGAATGAGTCTGACAGGCTGACAGACAGCTGTGTTTTGATGGTTTTGAAATGCACATGTGGCAGTGATTAAAGTCCTTTCATTTTTGTCTGTGGGGCAGCTGGTTTCCTCAAGGCCCTTTTTACTAATGACCCAAGGTGAGGGCAAAGTAATATACAGGAAGCTCTGATTGGCTATTTAACTTTTTAGCGCAGTCAGAATATTCGTGATACACTAATCACAATCACTGGGGATACCTTATAGGAGCTGTCAACTCACCTGGAAGGGAAAAACGAGCTAACTTGCCTCAAAGAAAATCACATTAAAGATGGTAAATGATGTGTAAAAGGTGTCTGCTTTGTTAGAACTTTTTATTAAGGATCTACTAACCACAGATGTGGACACTTAATGGAATCATCTTATGCAGTTTATGCTTTCTTTCTTTGTTTATTTTGAACCATCATACAAAGCATTAGGTTTCACTATATCATATTCAGAAATACTTGGTGGTAGTTGTTTCTCTCCCTCTTCTTCCCTCATTCCCCTCCTCTTGATTTCTTCCACCCCCAGCAGCATGATTTCCATTTCCATGCCTGCTGTGTTCTATTGCTATCTACCTTATTGCTCACTCAACACCTTTTCTTTCATTCTTTGGACCCCTTTTTAGTTTCATAGCCTATATCCATCTATACCCAAACACACTCATACACACACACACACACATACACACACACATGTACAAGTCATAGCCCACATATGATGGGTTATCTCACTTAATATATGTTCCAGATACACCCATTTTCCCTGTAAATTTCATACTTTCATTTTTCTTTACTACTGAATAAAAATCTGTTGTATTACTCAATATTTCCATTATCATTTTGTTACAATAAAGAATGAAATCTGCATGTAGGTGGAGACATGCATTCTCTTCTCCCTTAAGAGTTAATCTGGTTGCGATGATTAAACAAATGGCCAAGAGACCACTTGCCAGGAAGGCAGTTCCACCTTAATCTGTGCTAAAGAGGATAGTTATCCCCTAAATGAGATAATTGACTGTTTCTTCCCTCAGGTCTGTCCCTATGCAGCTGCTTCAGGGCCCTCCATCTTTTGGAGTCCTCATTTAGAAAAGTATACCATTTACTTCTTTCTCTTGGATGCTGGACATGGCCTAAGTCTATTTTTTTCTGTTTCCTGGAACTTTCCTACTGTACTTTAAACTTCCTCTCTCTGCCACTTGGCTACTTGTCCATCATAGGGCTGGCTTCCAAGGTGACTTAATTACTCAAATAGCATTCCTTTTTCTCTTTTTTTAATTGTTTTTACTGAGCTATATATTTTTCTCTAGCATTTATTATTGTCTATTTATTTGAAGATTACTATTCTGATTGGAGTGAGTTAGACTATCAAAAATAGTTTTAATCTGCATTTCCCTTACGGTTCAGGATGTTGAATACCTTAACTTATCTTTTGAGAACTACCTATTCACGCCATGAATGAATGGTTTTGAAAAAAATATTCACCTTACCCTGAACCTTCTGAGATACTGTTTAGATGATGAGAACTCATTGTGGATAGTTTGGAATGTTGCAAATTCAGAGTAAAAACATCTTGTGTGAATCTTTATTGCTCTTAATAACTACTTTTTGCCCACATTCCTATGTAACCTAGCATTGTTGTGGTTGTTAGATAAATCATCTGGAATATTCTGGAAGAGCACTACAGCCTTATCTCTAATTGACAGAATCCATAGGGATGCTGGTATCTTCCCCAGCAACTTGAAAGTGATGTATCTTATGGGCTTGCCTTTGGCCTTGCCAGTAGGATTGTGACCCTTGTACCAGCAGTCTGAGAATCATTTGGAAGCATACAAGAAAGTCTTCTAAGCTACACTCTCTAACCTGCTGAATAACATTCTGAATTTTAACAAAATTATTGAGAAATTAGTATGTAGCTATGTTTGACAAGTGTTTTCCCAGGGATTCATAGTTGATTGGTGACAGTTCCTGATTCTAAACCACCTTGGTTTATTAGTAAACAGTCTGGCTTACTTCAGTAAGTCCTGGAACTTGTTCATGTATGTCATTGCTGTTTATTTATTACAGTCTTTTAAACATGTGATCTTCAATAAAGCATGAAAAGAACTGAAATACTTGGTATGGGCAGAGGCTAGTTCACGACAACATCTGTCCATGTCCTTTCATCTTCTCCGACACTGTGATGCTACTGAAAACACAGTTAGACTCCCAAACCAGGGTTCCATGTATGCTCACCTGAGTTATTTGCATGTTAAGATGCTCGTGTGTGTAGGTGTGTTTCTAGGAATGTGGTCCTCATGATGGCAAAGAGAGACAGTGGAACTCTAGTACTCCTGTTTTTATCCCCGACAGAGGTACTGCAAGTAACTGACAGGAGAATGCACCTAGCCATGCACCTTTTGTTGACCCAGCCAACCATGGTCTTTTCTTTTTGTCTTTTGTTTCCTTCCCTGTCCCAGTCTAAGAAATTTTGATAAATTTCATAATTTTGATATAATTTCTCATATCTAACATATGCAGATCCTAAGAGTTAAATTAGAGCCTTTCAGACTTACAGAATTTATGTATTTTTGTATTTTCAATTTTTTTTATTAGTTCTTTGAGAGTTTCAAGTTTCATTCAATGTGCTTTGGTCATACTCACACACCTTAACACTTACCAGATCTACCCCTTACCCCATCCACCTATATTTGTGTTTAAAACAACAACAACAGCAACAACAAAACCCTTTAAGGCCAATCTTCTATAAAGGATTAAAGAGAATAGTGTAACAGGAAGATTTTGTTTATTTTTGAATTGTACCTTTTGCTTTATGAGCAAAAGTCCCTAAATGTGAGACATTTAATTAAAAAATGTTTTAAAATCTTATTGATTACATAAGCATCAATTTAACATCTTAATTATTTTATGTTAGGTACATTTTTAGCATGAATTATTCTTTCTTGAATGGAACAAATATTCTCAGATGAATCATATTTTAAATATAATTTGTATAATTGTTCAAGCACTGATTAGATCTCCTTAGGTAAAAGGTCACAGGATCCTTTAGCGTAGCGAGTGTTTGATTGCACTGTCCCATCATTACAAAGAACACTTTCCATATAATTACACTACACTGCATCCCCGGATTAAATAAATTCAGAAGGGAGAAAATAATCCAGGCTCACTAGAAACCTTACGTCTGATTCAAGTGAGCCCTTCCAACCTCTGGCCTCAAGGAGAACGCCTGGTGTGCTCTGTGTACCAGAAGCACCAGTTCTTTCCTCCCGTCTTGAAGCCACAATCTGTAAGACTTTGCCACTGAAACTCGGTCTCACAGGGATTGCATCGGTTCTGCCTTCCGATTGCGCACAGTCCTGATACTGATCTTTGTACTTGACCTTAGCTGACTTTGTCCAGTTATGTCGAACTTTCTTCTTAAAAGAACAAGTCTCTTTAAAGTACAAACTTTATGTCTTTATTGTTTAACTATTTATAGTGCGATGTGTGGGACTGAAGACTCAGAAATCGGGTTTATTTACTAAAGGGAGATATTTTATACAAGTAAAAGGGCTTCTTATAACACAGAAAATACATTATTTCATCCTGTGATTATTTAGAACACATGTTTGTTTTATGATTGGGGATTATAGAAAATATCATTCAAAATAATTATTAATAGTTTAAACAATTGGAAAAATGACCCTATTTAGGCTAAGAAAAAAGATTAGGGTTATCACTTTGCTTCCATCTCTCTCCATAACTTGAGCAAATACCCCTATCTTCAAACTGCATAATATATTTTGGTGTTAATGCTAATAATTTATGCAGATTTTGTTGGGTTTTGTTAAGTGCTTGGAGAGACCGAAGAAAAGCTGCTTAATATGCTTGTGAAAAGTGGCCAGTCAGGGAAAGTTTGTTTCAAGCAGTGTGTGTGACACATCTGAATTCAAGTCCAGGAATAATTTTTGAATATATCTCCACCGTAAGTGAAAGATATAAATAGACACTTGGAAAATCCAGCAGAATCTATGTATTTAATTATTAGTAAGTCTGACAGCATTAAATGATTTATATAATGAAATTTTCAAGAACTGTGTGATTCTTTCCAGTAATATCTGAAATTCTAATAGTGAGCTTAGGTTTACAGATGTGGAACTCGTGCTATAACCTGCTCAAGGCTATAAATATAATGGAATTAATCAAGCAAGACTTATGAAATTTAAATATAAAAGTAATCTTTCTTCTACTTCCTACTGTCCTCTCTAAGCCATATCAAAGTATACAGTTCTTCTACAGCCCCAAGGCAACAGCAATACGTTTTTTAGTTGCTAGGAAAGAAGAGACAGTACAGGTCACATTTGTTTTATGAACAATTTAACTTATTAATTAAAATGCCTACTCCTATGGAATCATTAAAACTTTAGACCTGATCAAAGGTAAGTTTATTTCTGTGTCCTCTGGCTAAAAGCGGGTGTTTTGAGGAAGGAGATAAGGTCAGCTTTATCTCCCCTGCTTACTGGCTCTGTCCCTCTGCAGTTACCGTTCCATCTTTCAGAGTTATCAAGACAAGACGGGGGAATAGAAGTAAATAGTATAGAAGTCATCTTTGTCCAACACAATTACGAATTGCCATTATGCTAGCCCCAGAGATGTTGAGAGTTCTTTTTGGTTGGGAACAATCATCAAGACTTTGAAGAACACCTTTACTGTTGTCTTCAGCATTGTTGGTGATTCCTCACCTATGATTTCCTCTTTTTGTCCACGTGAACACTACTTTGAATATCATTTATTCCTCCGGGCCCCAGACAGCTAGTAATTAAACTCTCTTGAAGTTTTATCAACTCTAGAGATTTGACCCTGGAACATGAGTGATTCTCCTTTATATGACAAGTTGTCATATCCCTTTCATTATGCCATGGACACCCTAGACAGAATTAAAATATAATTATATTGTACTTAACTATGGAGAAGAAACATTCTAGGAAACGCATCATTGGGTGATTTTATCATTGTACAAACATCATAGTGTACTTACATAAAACTGGATATTTCATGTCAACACTGGTACAATAGAGACACAATATATTGTTGTCAGTGTAGTAATACCTAGACTTTTACACAAATGTTTCCTTTATAAGTAGAGGCAAAGAGAGTGGCATATTTAAAGAATACCACAATAAACATAGCATTTAGCTAACACAGTTATTTCAACACTGCTAAGTAATATGTCCTATGCATAACCTTATGTGATATATGGTATGTGACTGGCAGTTTAGTAGATATGTTTTACTTGTCTGCCCATCAGCATGTCAGCAAAGCATTATGGGATGAAGTTTTAAGGGCCAGCACACCATTAGGATATTAAAGTTCTCAGCATCATTATCATATCATGGACTGAATAACATGTCATTGTGTGACACGTGACTGTACTAATTTAGCATATCACGTAAACACGCAAGATACATAGCAAACCCTTATTAATGCTGAAGAAAATACTATAATTAGTCTTCAGGCAACAAACAAGTATCTGTATCATGTCCTTCGTGTGTGAATGTTGGAAGTAAGATGACCAGAGATATTGAGTATGTTGGGTGATGGGACTGGAGAGATGCCTCAGCAGATAAAGGCAGATATTTCTGCTGTAAAGGACCTTCTAACACCTACAGTGTGGTATGAAACCATCTGTAAATTCAGGTCCAAGGGGGGTTGAAACCTCCTTCTGACCTCCATAAGCACCAGGCATATATGTAGTACACATGCATATCAGCAGACAAAACACTCATAGACATAAAATAAAATAAATAAATCTAAATTTTAAAAAAGAACTTTAAAAGGAACATGTTAGCGTGTTTATCTAAAATGACCCTTCATTCCACTTAATCTATAATGTCATGGCAAGTATAACCTTGATGCACAATTGCTATCTCAAGTTGCCAAGCTATTTATGTTAAAACATTGCAAAGTTTATGTCTTTCCTTACGAAACCTAAAATGGTGTCATTAAGATATTGAGAACAGGAATTAGTGATGATATGTGATCAATTTACAAAGACAGCAGCTGAAAATGGGTAAAGGAAATACAGGGCATTTGGAGGAAAGGGAACATGGCAAACATTTTTCATCTTTGAAGATTACTTAGTCTAGAACATTCATTTTGTATGCTTCAGTCTCTCCTATTCTAGAGTGACCCAAGAGAAAACTATCCCCACTGAAGTTTTTTTTCCATACCTCTGTGCATGGGACATGCTTCGTGAACAGTTTTTGATGTTTCCACTTTTGCTCATCACCTCCCCGTGGATTTTTGCAAGAAACATTTATAACATGTATTCACAGGTTTCACAGTTAGCATCACAGTTTAGAAACAGATATCTGACGGTAATTTCTGTTTTTAGGGGGCATCAGATCTCTTGAGACCAGAGTTTCAGGCAGTTGTGAGTCGCCATATAGGTGATGGAATTAAATTCACAATCTCTAGAAGAGCAGCTAGTGCTCTTAACCACTGAACAATCTGACCAGACTTTGAAATATATATTTTAAAGCTGAGTATTGAAAACAAAAATATGAACATTTCTGATTCCAAACTTAATGTCAAAATAACTTGGATATTATTATTATTCAACCCTTATGAAAAATGAAACTGAAAAATAAAAGCTAAGTGAACAATTTTAAGCAAGCATTTTTCTTTGTTTCTCCCCCACAATGCATCAGAAACAAACTGTATAATTTAAACTAGGAATAAACAAATATGAGGAAATCCAGCTTGGACAGAGAAGCTGGTGGTCCTGAAAATGGATAGAAAAACAAAAACTTACAGGGTAAGTGCTGGGAGCACAGTGTGTTCTAGCAGAGTGGTGATGTGTTTGTGTGTTTTTAACTTTAATATTACAGGAAAAGGGGCTTTGGATTGCTGTTCAGCTTAATCTTAGGAACAGACACTTGATTCTTTGAAACTCTAGATGTAGTTTTAATTGCTAAAATGTAACCACAGTCAAATGAACTTTGAATGATGTAGAATAAAGTGTGTCTGTGGGGCTTAAGAGAAGCTATCATGCATATGGAGACTGGGTGAGGAGAACATTGGCCCTTGCGAAAAAATAGAATGTAGATAATCTAGACTTGTCCTTCCATGCTAACTGGCTATATTTCTTCGCACTGCAGGATCCTTAGGACCTAGTGTTTCCAGCGGGGTGAGAGAGTAGCCACCCAGAAGCACACAAAGAGCATACACTTTTGGCACAGAGGGATGATCAATAGCTTTGTACTGATAGACCGGAGATTCTAGGATCTCTCTGTATTGAAACTTCTACAATCTGAGACGAAGTATGGTGTTTTTTTTTAAATTAAATTTGAATTAGCTATAAAATATACTGCAAATGTTAGAGAAACCAAATGCTTAAAAAGGTTCAATTGCCAAGCTAAGAAAAGTAAGAAAATAATTTCACACATAAGATGAAGAGAAGAACAAATTTTTAAAGAGACTAAATGCAACAGATACTAAAGAGTTAAATGTGGTGGATGATAATCTGATTTTATTATTAAGCTTCAACATTATCTAATTTTAGAGCCTGTGATACAGTCTGCCTTAGTGAATATTTCATGAGTTCTTGGAAAGAATTCTTACTACTGTTTTCAAATGGAGTAGCTGTAAATGTCCTTTGGATATAGGTGGTTAATGATTCTGTTTAATAAAAGATATTCTTACTAATTTTGCCTATGGATCTAAATATATCTTCAAAGGAACAATTTATCAAAAATTTCAGGGAAATGAATTACCTGATTAACTCTACATCAATTAGAAAAACTGTATCAACAGTTAGTGCTGCAGAATGCAAAGCAGTAAGGCCTGCAACTGATTTCTACGAAGCATGTAAAGAAGGATGGACACCAACCCTTTCTCATCTCTCTTAGAAAAACAAGCAGAGAGAATTCTTTTGAAATGCGTCTATGAGGTCAGTATTAATACAGTACTAAGGCAGGGACAGAACTTACAAAAATGCAAAGGTACAGGCCACTATTTCTCATCAGTACAGATACTAAACTTCCTAACAAATAATGAAATAATGTTGAATTAGATGATAGCAAAGTAATTACCTGTCTTGATGAAATTTGATTTGTATATATTACCTATGTACATAAGATTTTTCAGTATTCAAAAGCAAGTTAATGTAATACATTAAAAATAATAAAAATGAAAAATTACATCATCAAAAATGCACCAAAATAAATAAAAATCACATCAACCAATAAGAAAAAATGGTTGGAAGATTAGAAATGTGGGAATTTACCCCAACTTCATTAATAGCTTTTATAAAGTTCTTCAATCAATTAAGAGGGAAGAGCTAGGTAATTTTTTTCTTTTTTTCTATTTTTATTTTATTTAAAAAACAAAAAAATATCTTTTTTCATTTTACATACAAATTGCAGTTCCCATT
Source organism: Bramus lutescens (assembly GCA_001685075.1). NCBI lineage: Eukaryota > Metazoa > Chordata > Mammalia > Rodentia > Cricetidae > Bramus > Bramus lutescens. Next base: position 72,123 of record LOEQ01003973.1, read on the forward strand.
CCATGCCCTCCTCCCATTCCCTCCACCTTTGCACCTACCCCACCCCCACTCACTCCTCAGAGAGGTTAAGGCACATTGCTTTGAGAAAGGACCAAGACCTTCCCTCCTATATCTAGGCTAAACAAGGTATCCCCTCCAAGAGAATGGGATCCAAAAAAGCACGTACAAGCAGTAGGGATAAATCCTGGTCCCATTGCCAGTGGCCCTCCTCTCTGCCCCAGCCATAAAACTATCACCCACTTCCAATGGCCTCGTTTGAGCCTATGCTTATTTCTTCCCTGTCTGGCCAGAGCTGGTTAGCTCCTATTAGCTCATATAAGCTATTTCAATGGGTATCCCCATTGTGGTCTTGACCTCTTTGCTCATATTCTCACTCTTCAACTAGACTTTGGGAGCTCAGTCCAGTGCTCCACTGGGATTTTCTGTCTCTGCTTCCATCAGCTGCTGGATGAAGGTTGTCTGGTGACATTTAAGAATTTTTTCCAAAGTAAGAAAGAAGGCAAGGCTGTTGTCTTTACCACTTCAGTAGACATTGTGCTGAGCACATCTATTCCAAAACAAAAGACAATAATAAAGTGAAAAATTATTTTTAAATAACTCTTCATATGTGTAGAGCACACAAAAATCATCTACAGAAACAGATATTTTTATCTCCTGCAAATAGTAAGTACATAAAGATTTCAGAATAAAATATAAATATACAAAACTCAATAAATTTTTCATGTGTCTGCAATGAACACTGCTGGTGGGAATGCAAACTTGTGCAACCTCTTTGGAAATCAGTGTGGCAGTTTCTCAGAAAATTGGGAGTCATCCTGCCTCAGGATCAATCAATACCACTCTTAGAAATATACCCAAGAGATCCCCAATCATACTACAAAAGCATTTGTTCAGCTATGTTCATAGCAGCATTATTTGTAATAGCCAGAACCCGGAAACAACCTAGAT
>LOEQ01003973.1:73497-87811 GCA_001685075.1 Bramus lutescens
GCCTTGTCCCATAGTCACACTGATGACTATCTTGAATATCACCATAGAACCTTCGTCCGGCGACAGATGGAGATAGAGACAGAGACCCACATCAGAGCATTAGACTGAGCTCCCAAAGTACAGTTGAAGAGCGGAAGGAGGAGGAATATGAGCAAGGAAGTCAGGATCACTAGGGATTGGTCCACCCACTGAGACCACCCACACAGACACTGTGCCTGAGCTAATGGGAGCTCACCAATTCCAGCTGGACTGGGACTGAATGAACATGGGATCAAACTGGACCCTCTGAATGTGGCTGACAATTGGGGCAGACTGAGGAGCAAATGAGAATAGCTCTGGGATTTGTCTCTACTGCATATACTGGCTTTTTGGGATCCTATTCTATTTGGATGCATACCTTCCTAATCCTGGATGTAGCAGGGAGGGCCTTGGACTTCCCACAGAGCAGGATACCTTGCCCTCTCTTAGGATTTGAGGGGATTGGGGGAGGGTGTGGGAGGGAGGGAGAGGGAAGTGGGAGGGTGGAAGTGGGCATTTTGATTGTTATTATTTATAATGTAATAAATAAAAAAATTAATAAAAGAAAATTTGAAATGAGCACAATGACTTATTTTTTTAAAAAATATATTTGACAAAGAATAAAGTACTTAAAATGAAAACAATAAAAATATATAGAAAACTATAAAGCTTTGATGTAAGACATTAGATGAGATCTAAACAAATGAGTAAACATGGCTTGTTCCAGACAGAAAAGCATCTACATAGTCAAAATGACAATACTCTCCAACTTGATTTAGAGACCTAATGCATTCTCAATCAAACAAACAAAAATTATGTTATTGATAACCCTATCCTATTACATATGGACAAAAGAGTATATTGAATATGAAGAATACGAATCATAGACCTGATGCTCACTGACTCCATGACTTATAAAGTTACAGTAATTAAGACAATATTATATTGGCAAAAGAATAGACAAAAGATCAATGAAACAAAATAGAGATCTTGGGAATACATCTAGACAAACAAAGCCCATTGATTTTGGACAAGGGAGCAGCGTCAGTTCATGGAGAAATGTAGTTTTTCTAATGAATGGTGCAGGAACAACCAGACACATCCTAAACTATAAAGAAAAAATGATGAAGTATAAATAATGTTATCACAAGCCTTATACTTCTTTTAACATTTATGTGGAGCTAAAATATAAGGTATAAAGTTATAGGAGTCCTAAAGGATCACATAGAAAAAATGTGGGTGGTGATTTGAGGATTAGACAGACTAAGTACAATACTCTAAACCTCACATATGAAAGAAAACAATTGCTAAATTGGGCTCACCTAAAAAATTGTTTGCTCTCTGAAAGACACTGATGAGATAAACAGGGAAGTCCAGAATGAAGTGACTTGTAGAAAGTAGAACATGCATACACACATTCATGTATACATAAATACAAACATACGGGCACACATACATGTCTGGAAAGATGGCTGGGTGGTAAAAGCCCTTGCTGTTTTACCAAAGCACTTAAATTTTAATCCCAAAATCCATGTCAAACAGTTTACAATCTCCTGTAATTACAGTTTCAATATATCCAAAGCTCTCTTCTGACCCCCGTAGGGAATTACACATAAACATGCTTCTAAATGCACACAGAGGCACAGATGCACAACTAAATAAAATATTTTTGAAGTATCTGACGAATCAAATTATAACTAGAAAAACACAGCATCTTCAAATTTAAAATTTCAGTAAAGAATCAATTTGACAATGAGCAAGAGTTAAAATGGACACCTCATAAAAGAAAATACATAGATGATAGGTAAATATAAAGTAATCAGTGCCATTTGCCAACAAACAGTTGAAAGGTAAGGCAGTGCTAAGCTATTACAATGCCTGGAGAAAGTCTGAAGTCCAACAACCAACAGCATTAAATACAGACAATGATACAGAGTACCAGAACTCTCCTTGGTGGATTAGGTAGGAAGGCTTTTATTTAGGGTTAGAGAAACACCAATAGGAAATAATGTAACATTTAGCAAAGGGATGGTTTGTTTTCTTCCCGCAGTGGAAAAAGAGAGTATGGCTGATAGTGTGGTTGAAGGGTAGGTGATGACAGAAGCAGGACTATGTTAAACTCTCATTCCTCTCTTCATGGTCTTCGGATCACAGAGAAGTTAACCTTCAGTGGTTGAGCAGCCAACACTGTCATGTTGAATGGACTACATCTGCAAGGAATTCTAGGAAGTGTATTGCTTTGTTCATTGTTTAAAGTTAGTAAGAATGTACTCACTACCTGGGAAGAAGGTCAAACAGGATGTTTCTTTTTCTTTTTACCTTTTGTTTATTTGAATATGTTTTTATGAAAGTAGGATTGTCAAGTTCCCCCTCCAGCACTTCAAAGAAACCTTCCCTTGATTACTTCCCACATCTCTCTCCACTTTAAAGTAATAACCTCTTTTTTGTTAATATTGGTGTGTGTGTGTGTGTGTGTGTGTGTGTGTGTGAATGCACACAAATATGTATACATACCTAAACTTCTGAGTCCATTTTTTTTGTGTATGTAAGGTTTCGGGGCTGACCACATGCACTGGACAACTAATAATGGCACTTTTCCCCTCGAGAGCTAATTTTTCTCTCACCAGTCATCAGTTGTCTATAGTCTTTGCCTAGAGTTAGGACCTCTTGAAACTTGTCATCTTTGTTAACATGTCTGCTGATATTTTTATTGATATGGTCTTGTTTCTGTAGTCATTTGCAGAAGAGACTGTTTCCTAGAAGTCTTCCTGGTATTCTGATTCTAGCAATCTTCCAATACACTCTTCTATGATGTTCCTTGGGTCATAGATACAGAATCTGTGGTGCAGATGTACACATTGGATCCATTACTCTCTGAATTGTGTCCAGATCTGGTTTTCTGTGATGGTCCCCATTTTCTGTAAAGAGAGGTTCCTTTATGAGGGTGGCAACTACACTTATTTCTGACAATTTGGAGCTGAGAACTTCAGATGAGAGAGAACATGCATAAAAGAAAATAAATTAAAATAAATGTAGCCTATGACCCAACCCAAATGAATTAATAGCCTACGCCTCAGACACTTGCTCAGCTAAGTTCATTTTCTTTCTATTCACAATAGCTGGGAAATGGAAGCTACCTAAATATCCTGCAAATGCTGAATGGACAATGAGAATGCGCTATACGCAGATGTAGAATGATGTAAAGTGAAGTTGTAGTGGTGAACTTTACCAGTAAATGTATGGAACTTGCAGATATTATATTGAGTTCTGTATACCTGATTCAGAAAGACAAATGTGGTATGTCCTCTTATTTGAGGATCCTAGCATTCAGTCATTGGGGTTGAGCATATAACATGAAATAAATGCAGAAACAATGAAAAGAGAAAGGGGCTATGGGACTCTTGACAGGGAGTTAGCAGGATACAGGAGCCTTGAAAAAGAAAGGTGGAGACCTAACTAGGAAGAGGAGAAACAGGGACAATGTAAAGGGATAGAGAGGGAGCAGAGATAATAACACTAAGGATATTTTTAAAAAGATATAAATACAAGTAACATTATATGAACTCAAAGGGTTATAATTATGATTATATGTGTGTGTACATGTGTGTGTGTGCATGTGTGTGTGTGTGTGTGTATGCACCCAGTAACAATTAATGAAAAAGGAGACCAAAAATTTTAAGGAGAATGGAGCTGTTCATGGGAGGGTTTGGAGGGAGGAAAGGAATGAGATAAATCTTGTAATTAAATTGCAATCTCAATATATAGATAAAGGTATCTACTGTGAGACTTCCTATGTCACACTGCAGCTTTCATGTTGAGATTTTCCACTCTTTTCCCCCTCTTTTTCTTTTAAATTTTATTTTGTTTTACTTTGGTGTGGGTTGGGAGATGGGTGGGATCAGGAGGCATTATGCAAAAGACACAAAGAATTGATAAACAATTACAATTTCAAAAGTAAAATTTAAAAAGTCACATGGAGACATTAATTTATAAGCTTACTTTAAACACATACATACACACACACATGCCACACATGCCTATTTATAGAAAGAGTTGTGGCACATGAGGTGATCATGCTCCTCCCCAAAGCCATAGACTATTTAACAAAAATTTTACAGCTATTCATGTGAAACATCCCTTCGAATTTGGGGAATGAGGGAGCTCCTAAGACACTCTTAAAATAACACTGGCTGTTGCTATCACCCTTGGTTGCCTCCCAGAACATGAAGGAAAGACCCTGTTACTGAAGACACCACACACCTCAGACACAGACCTTGAAGAAATCAGTATAGCAAGGATGTGGAAGCTCCCTCCCAAGGACTGGGTCTCTGAGCAGTCAGTGGCTGCTGTACATCATCAGGGGAAGGGGAGAAAAGTCATCAGTCCTTGGTCATCCCACTCAGCTGGGACACCTATGAATCTATCTCTGCTTTGAAATGCCTGATATTTTGGTTGCACTTGCTCTGTTTTCAACTTTATTAAAATTCTGAAATCATTCTAATGGTTTATGATATTAATACCAGATGTTGATAAATGACTTTACTGCATTTTTGAGACTTTAATTATTTTTGAGCAAAACTCATTTTAAAAACAATCCAATTAAGTGGTACAAACTTTTTTTTTTCACCTAAGCCAACCAACTTGACAGTAATTCTAGCATTCTTTAGCCAGGCTTCATGTCCTTGGCATTGTCCCATGAACCTGTCTGTTCCCTTTTAATGCTATACAAATCATTTGACGCTTCAGTGAAATGAATCTTCTTCCTATGTCTGCTTTGATTTTGCCTTTGTTTTTTCCCTAAGTGTCTTTTGGTCCTGTTCTTTTGACTAAATCACCACCGTTGGTATTTTAAAACTATGACAACACTTAATACCCCAACAAAAGTGAAATATAAGAAGTGTTTAAGGAATTTCATGCTATCATGATAGCAGACACCAGAGAGACTAAAAGACCTCCTGGGCTAATCAGAAGGGAGCAAAATCTTCCATTCTGATGCAGACAATTATTTCAATGTCTGTGAATTGACTTAAAGTGGAGAGTCTATTTTCCAGGAAGAAAGATGCATGTTTTTGAGTGAAATATGTTGGAATTTTAAATCTGGCATCCAATAGCTGCTTGTTTTTTTAAGACGTGGAAGACACACTTGCTACCAAGCCACCATACATGTTCTCCCCTTCCTGAAGAAAGTGCCACCCTTCCTGTAGTTCCACTTTGTTGATAATGCTCAAATCTTCATCTTTACTTCAGACATTTTCTAGATTTATAGTGTTACATATCTAACTGCTTAGTAGACACTTCTAAAATCTAAACATAATTCCCATGCTCCAAACCAGTAAAAGAAAGCATTGAGATTGTTTTCCCTTTCAGCACATCGTGGATTTCTTGCTCATGGTGCAGGACTATCCAGTCTGCCTATAAAGAAAGTTCATGACTTTTTCCCTCAGCATCTAGCCACCACCCATTTTCCTTCAGAAATTAGGTCCAACAATGAACCCTATTAAACAAGATTTCTTATCACAAAACATTTTCACACAGATTTAATGGTGTTTAATTTAAGACCCATACAACAAAGCAGTATTGTTTTTTTCATCAAGGATGGTGGGTTCTGGATTAAATTGGTGGAACTCATCCTCTAGCATAGATCCACAAACATATAGTCACAAATAGGGTTATTAATAAGGCCAGTTTACCTTAAAACTTAGTTAAATGTCCCTCCATGCATGTAGGAAGTTTTAGTGTGCTTACTTATTTGCATCTGTTTTATTGATTGGACCCCAAATGCTTGTTGTTTTCACTTAATTGGGCTTAGGGATGCTGAGTTAGCTGGGGACACAATTTCTAGGTATGTCTGTGTGCTTCCAGAAGGTATGTGTACCTGAGCCAACAGACAGGAATAGGTCACCTTACCCTGTAGATGGGTAACAGTGATGACTGAAAGAGAATAAAGATAACTAAAATGATTGTGAATTTCTTCATGTTTGAGCTAGGACATCCTTCTCCTTTTGCTTGGTCACATCAGTATTCAGTCCTGGGTCTTAGGCCTTCCAGCTGGAATTCAACTGCAGTAATGCCATGTTGAAGTCTCCAGCCTGCTCTTCTCATCTTCTTAGTGAATGAAGGAATGCATTTTGTTGGCTTCACTTGTTTCAGAAGAGTCCAAATTGATGAACCACGTGGGAATTTTATCAGGGTTATTCTATGTATGTGTCCTGATGGAATACAAAAAAAATACATGCTTTTTGAGTGGATGACTTCTAAGTAAACATGCACCAATAGATGGTTTTCCTGATACAAAATGAAATTTAAGGGCATAGAGATAGGAGAATCAAAAGCAATAATTTGATGGACTTATTGTGGCAATAATTTTATACATGCATGACACTGTATTTGGTAGATCTTGCATTCTCTTCTTGCATTTTGTCTATCAAGCGGCTCTTTATACTAAAAATAACTCTTCCATCATATTCACACAAAAGACTGGAAATATGACAAAGTGTTCAATTCAAATATAGGCAGTGGAATCTGAACAGGCTGGTAGAAGGCCACGCCCTTCTTTTCTATAGCCTTTAGACACAGAGATAGCTGATGCTGCTGTGACAGTAACATGGGCAAGCAACCTGCCTCATTGACATCATACTAATGGATACTTTTGATCTCTTCCAGTAACAACATAACAGCCTAACTGAGAAAATACAATTCAGCCATGATAAATGTGTTTATATTTATGTAGAAATGATGTTTTTAAATTTGTAGATGAGAGCAGAGAAAACTAGTGTATAATATTGTACAACAGTTTCCTTGGAACTGAAACTTTTTTTCAACTAGCAGGGGTAGGGAGAGCTCATGAGACTCAGGAGGTAAACAAATTTTGACTCCCTGGAAAGCTGAAACTTGTGGGATTCTGGAGGAACCTATTGCACATTACAGAAGCAGCAACTGCTGGGGTTGGAAGGCCTAATGAACCAGGTGCCAAGCAGAGATCCTTTTACCTGCTGAGTGGTCTGAAATTATTGAAGAGGATTATTGAGTTTCAGCTTCCATGAGCTGCCACCTGTTCTGGCATGGGATTCACAGTGAGGTGGTTACATTTTTGCCATCCCTGCTTTTGATAAAAACTGATTGGTTTGCAAATTGGGCTTTGGTAGATCCATTAATTTGTTCTATCATGGGTTCTCTACATGTCATAAGTAGACATGTGGGTATTTTGTCTGATACAACAAATATGCCGAAAGGTAGCAGTGTATAGCTTCTCCTTTCTGTAAGTTGTGCACTCAGGAAACTGAGGCAGAGGGACTGTCCAAATTTGAGGTCAAAGTGGGCTGCATTGTATCAGGACAGTCTAGCCTACAATAAACAAATTAAATACAACAAACAAATATTAACTGATTTATTGTTCAACTAACTTTAAAAGATATTATTATTGTATTCAGATTTTGGGGCTGTATATAATTCTTTACAAAAGGGACAACCCCCACTCCAGTTTTCCTACAGGTGTTCAGGAAGTAATTCTAGGGACACCAGGCTGCTCTTGATTATCTAACTGAAATAGCAACTAATAAAAATGCCTATATAGAACTAATTTTTCTCAGTGTCCCTTTAAAATTTACCCAATGTCATATGATAAACCAGAGAATAATGTATAATAGCAGATGCTGTCAAGAGTTTGGTAATTAACTTAACAACTACAAGTTCTTTCCAAAATAGATTTTCTATTTTCTCTCTTTAATGTTTATTTGTAACTATATGTATATAGGGTGGTCTCTGTGTGCGGATGTGAATCTAAGTAAAGGTGACTTGGGAGGTGAGATGTCAGATCTCTTGCATTTACAAGAGATTGCAGCTCATTTACAGGGGTGCTGGGATCCGAACTTGGATCCTCTGTGAGAGCAATGTGCTCTTAAGTGTTGAGGGATTCAAAAAATAATATAAAGCTTTCTGGATTTAAAAATAAATAAAAACAGGGAGAGCATTTTAAAAATACTTCTGCAGGAGCTATAGAGATGATTCAGCAGTTAAGAGCACTTGTTGCTCTTACAGAGGGCCAGCGTTGAGTTTCCAGTACCCATATGATATCTCACAACCATAAATAAATTCTAGTTCCAGTGTATCTAATGTTCTTTTCTGATGTCTAAAGGTGCACAAACATGATGCACACACATACATGAAAACAAAATATTCATGCATAAAATAAATGAAAAAAATACTTTAAAACTTAGTATTTTTAAAGACTTACCGAGTGGGCTATGTGGTAGGATTGAATCCTCAATGAGCTGCATGCTCCCTAGAATGGGTGCGAGTGTTGCAAGACTGTAACTAGGCCAGGAGAACACCTCCTGTTTGCAGGGAAGAATGCCGCAATACTCAGAGGGTTGAAGACCTTGTCACTGACAGCACCTGCCCTGAAATATAAGTGCAGGTGCAAGTGGTATGCTCAGCACCAGGAACCATTGCTTAGAGTTGGGCTAACATTCTCCACTGGAGCTTCCAGAAGTGTTATCAGTCTCACTGACCAAGCCTGAGAGGGGTACCCCACATTAGCCTGAGTTTTACTCCAAAACTTTTACTCACCATGAAAACCATAGGAACATTCCTTCATGCTTCTGGTTCATTCTCAAAATGAAGAAAAAATATAATAAATTTAAGTAAAAATGGGGTCATATTTTTTTCTAAATGTAATACAATGACTGACAGAAAAATGAAATAAAAGTGTTAACATAAAATTCTCAATGTTCTTAAAATGCCACAAAGAAGACTTTTAAAAGGAAAATTGCAACACATCAGGCACAACCTAGTTGTCTTACCAAGTAGTAACATGTCACTTATCAGGGCTACATGCTGAGAAGGCATCCAAAGGAAATTGGTGAGTCACTCATTCAACTTGTCATCTTGATGCAATCAAGAGATACAGATACAAGAGGGATGTAACCATCGCCAATGAGATATAGTGCACTAAGAAAGAGTTCAGCCTGCAACCACAGTGAATGGAACATTGATGCAGTTGTCACTGCAGATGTTATGTGTTCTACACTGTGGTTTGTCACACACTTTTACACAGCTACCAACAGCAAGCTTCTTAGAGACTGCTGAACAAGCACCTGGGTAAATGATGGTATTACACCACTCTCACACCCACAGCTCTGAGACGGGAATTTTCTTTAGCTCCATTGCAATCTTGAGAGATCACTGTTGTATACGTGGACTGTGCCTAGTTAACATAGTACCTGACCTGTGTATCAATATCACTTGAAGCTCTGTGTGAAACAAAATGTTATCAACAGAAGTTGGACAAAGGGGAAAAATAAATGTTGTGAAATAAAAAATAGTGTAGTATACAGTGTGTTCTTGTTTCATGAGTGATGGGATTAGTGTTAATTTAAATAGAAGAGAACAAATTTTGATAAGAAATTCTGAAAATATATAATGGACTTGTTGGCAAAATCAAAATAAATGTCTGTCACCATTCATTGTTACAACAGATAACTTGACAATGCATTTTGCAAAGCCTCTCAAATTTGCCAAGAAATTGTATCAAAATTTCTCTAAGAGTTTAATCTAAAATATAGTCAAACAAGTGCATAAAAATTGTAAAAACTCCTGTCACTATTTCAATAGTAACATTTAGGTGCATCTTCCCCTCCAATAATTCATTTTGAAAAGTGTATATTTATAAGCTGCATCACAAGGCAGGCATTTAAAAGAAAGCCAGACCCTTTGGCCAGGTTAAACACTTTAATGCTGCACTGCTAATTGGGTTATCAGTCTATTTCCTCAGCTTGTACTTACTGCTTTCTCTCTTATTTGCAATTATTTTTAAATTTTGATATGGATTCCTCTATTAAAATTATCATCTTAAAATACATTTTATGTTAAAGGTAAACTAATTAGATAAGTATGCATCTAATAATGTGCAATATATTTCAGGGAAAATAGATACAGAAAGCTTATCTGTATAAAGTAATTCCATTTTCACATTGCTGGTCTTTCCTGCATGGTAATCTTTCCTTCCATACTAAGGCAGGAACAAAGTGTCTAATAAAATGGATTTTTTAAAAGGAGTGTGAAATCCTCTTGCTAATTTTGTTTGTTTAGAAATTTTTGCTTCCTGACAGCTTTTACTGCTAATCTTTCTCAATTTGATTCTCCGGGCATGAGGAGTGTCTATGCCTGTGTTATTCGGTGAGTGAGGCCCTGACTGGCAAACAGTGCAACTTCTCCCAGGGTTTCTTAAAATATTCAACCAAGTGGGCAAACTTCACACTGCCTTTTCATTTCTCCCTGAAGGTGTCTGCCCAATTTCAACAGCACTTGCAATCTACAGATCAAATATGTCCACAAAATAAAATTTCTGATTGAGTCTCCTAAAAAATTGAATATAATTTCTAAAAGAGAAAAGCAGTAACTTAAAAAGCAGCATTCATTTTAGAATGTCAGTTTCTTCTCTTTTTGTTTAACATAGATTAACTGGCAACCTTAATTAAATTTGAATTCACCGGTATTAATGCAACTGGTGTATAGAAAATAATTATCTATAAATGAGTATCCCATGAGAGATAAAGCTAAAGCTTGATGTTTTAAAGTTGCAATTATAAACAACCTAAACAAAATAGCTTATGATGGAATGTCTATTGCAATGGACAGAGAAGAGGCCTCTCTGCTATGGCGCCTTTGATTATTTCCAAAACAATTTTCCCTAAATATTTCCATGCTCATCTTTATCCAATTTCTTCCAGTGTCTGAACAGTGCCCAACAGTGTTTCCCCAAAGCTGTCATATTTTTTCAAAAGTTCTAATAACATTGATATTTTATAACTTATTGTTATGACTTGACTAACATGGAGAAATCATCACACATGAAAACAAGAGCACTAAATACAGGATTTTCAGTAAAAAATGGCATCACATTTCTAACTTTCAATACTACTCACTGGTACACATCAAACCTCACTATTGAGTTTCTCACCAAAATATTGATAGCCATGCTTGGTTTATTATAATCATCATTGCTGTTTCATAGAAGACAAAACTGTTCTCTTGCTTAAACCAATCATTCAAGCCAAAACTATAAGAATGTGCTAAGCACTCCATGGTCATTTAAGAGTCTCTTCATTGGCCACTGGTCACTATCAAAAACAGTTTCTGTGGTTAAGACCAAGAATTGCATGAATCTATGGGTATATGGATAAGTACTTTGAAATCATATCAATTTACAACATCAAATGATAATAGGGCCTGTGTTCACAACTATGGTTTCTTGACCAGCTATAGAGTAGCGGACGTGAATCTCCTCCTGTGGCACAATAATAAAGCAGTTGGTACTACTGTGACATTCATGCCACTATTATACCAATGCGCTTATCTTGCCAGACTGGTCATTAGTTTGGCTTTCAGATGGATAAAGCTTAATAACTTCCTCCTTCAGAAGCCTGCATACATCCTGTCACTATGAAAGTTTGGCAGCAGGTAGGAAGCTTCTAGCTCAGTTTATAGTTTGATCTTCATTGGTCCTGCAACCAAGTGTGTGCTGTCTCAGCAAAAGGGTCTTATCAGTAAATTCATGTGGGTAACCATGCAAGGTGTGGGGAACATGGTAGAAGAGGGGACAGAAAGATAATAAGAGCCAAAGGTTGGGAAGGATTCCTGTAACACAGTGTCTTCTGCATGTGACGTGGGCAAGGCACCCATGACCTCAGTGCTGCCCAAGATCGACACAAACCTGAGTCCCGCAGCACTCCCCTAGGAAGGAGAAAGGCTCAAAGGGTCCAGCTTCATCTCTGAAGTACTACGGACTGTTTAGTTGGGATGGGGGAATTGGTGTCACCTGCATTCCAGCAAAGAACTTTCCTCTCATACTCATTCAAGCAACCACATTTGAACTCATTTCTCTCTCCCCCACACACAAGACATACACAAACACACACTCACTCACACACACAAATGAGAGAGAGAGAGAGAGAGAGAGAGAGAGAGAGATATGAAAGTAAGAAGGTCGCTTTTTCAGAGTGTCAGTGGGAAGAAATGGGATGAGACAGGATAACTGAGGATGGGAAGGACCAAAACTCATTATACACATGTATAAACTATCAGAGAATAAAATAATAATGAAAAGCAACAAGGAGGACTTAAAAATATCCCTTGTCAATATTCGTTATGTTTCGTGTTTTACAGAAATAAACAAAAGGTAGGTATGTATGACTGGGCAATTTCTCTTCAATTTTTAGGATTTACTTTATATTTAACTACATGTTGTGTATATGCATAGATGTGTATGTTCAGATGTGTAAAGTGTTCTTGAAGTCCAAGAGAAGACACTGAATTCCCTGGAGCTGGAGTTCCAGGTGCCTGTGAGCCACCCAGAATGGGGACCGGGAACTGACGTCAGGTCTTCTGCAAGAGCAAGACGTGGTCTTACTAGCTGATGCCACACTCCAGCTGGTAGTTTTGCTTATCACTCAGATTGTAAAGCAGAAGAACCTCATAAGAAAGAGTGTTGCCCAAATAAGGATCTGAGTCACTGTGGCATTTTGTATCTCGTTGATTAATTTCTAGGACATATGCCATAGAGGAAGTAAAACATCACTTTTTAAAACCTAGAATGACTCTGTAATGCAAATGTTTTCCCAAAGCAATAAAGGCATTCAGTGATAGAATTGCGACAGTTCTGTGTTACTGTTTAAGAGGGATATGTTTTGACAGTATTTTTTTTTCTGTAAAGTTAAATGGCTATGACAAGAAGCATTAACATGACCATGGTTTCCAGTGTTACTATTATTATAATAAACAGATGCCAACAGGATTTATAAACTTCAATAATTTATAATGTCTGGAAAGAAACTCAAATATTAAATGATAGGAGAATTACTAAATTGTAGCTCATATTCCCACATACTAGAAACTCATATAATCAGCGAATAGATAATTTAAAATATTTTTAGTTTTCTAGAAAATGTCCTGTTAAAATCTTGAGTGAAAAAATAAGGGGATCTATGATTTCAGGTCTCAAGAATAACAATAAATATAGAATAGAGTACTTAAGACTTAAATAAAGAAAATGTGTCCCTGTCTTAGTTCTCTTTTTATAAAACTGAAGATATTTTAATATTATCAAAAGTTTCTATTCAATAAGTTAGGTGAGGTTTGCAACTTTCAAGTGTCTAATTTAAATTTTATTATCAGTTGGTCTCCATTCTCTGAGTTATCCAGCTATAATTACTGTGATCAGATTCTGAGCATTAAAAGCTATTAAAGTTTCAGTGTAACTTCCTCTCTGTGACATTTAAACAGATCCTTCCCTTTGAGCACTATCTGTGAGGTATGATCTACCTTGTCTGGAGAACTAATCCAACTCTGACTGAAAATACTTCCACTAATTAGTGTCTTCAAAGCCATATGCAATACAAAGAGATTGAGTTATTCTGTGACCAATTAACACCTTCTAACCTGCTCTCAGTTGGTATGAAGACCTTGCTCTAATATTTTCTAAATCTTTGTGACATAATTTTTATTTTTAAAAATAAACCTTCACTACTTGAACAAATGGAACAGATCTTGTTTCTGTAATGTCACCTCCGACCTCTGAACCCCAATGCCCAAATGATTTTATTCCTTCTCCAAAAGAGGTGAGCAGTATAGTAGATTCTGGTTTAATACCTTTAAAAGTCTATTATTTAAAATATATAATTATTGGTTAATTCTATCGACACTAAAAAGGAAGTAAAGCATAGAAGCAGTTTTTCCCTAGTGGTTATCAAGAAGAGATGTGCAGTTGACTCACGCATGGGGAACCAGCGTGACAAGAGCAGCAATAGCAGAACCCTAAGGCTCTGTGACAGTGCAGAAGCAGGAAAAAGTGTTTCTGAAATCAAGAGACACAGACTTCACTGAGAGCCCAGACATGTCACTGAAAAGGACAGACCCCTATACATTGAAGAGTTGAGTCTTCATACACCAGTGGTGGTGGTATTTCATTGGATTGTGCACTGATCAGTCAATTTGACTGTGAACAGTGCCCTGCCACCTGTCGCCTACAGTACCACAGCAAAAGACTTTGTAGCAACAATGAGAGCATAATAACCTCTCATTCTGGAAAACCAGGCACCCCCATCTTCTGGAATTGGGCAGAGTAGTTAGAGATATAAGCATAAGAAACAGTGGTTTCTTCCTGGGTTGGTATTTTCCATTCTTCATGGTCTATACACCCAGTTAAAGACACACATAACTGGGATTATACAAAGGGAGTGGTCCTTGTGCCCATGTGTTGTAGACTACTTCCCGCTTTCTCTTCTATCAGGTTCAGTGT
>LOEQ01003973.1:89341-117213 GCA_001685075.1 Bramus lutescens
TGGGAGCCTAGTCTGTTTGGATGCTCACCTTCCTAGAACTGGATGGAGGGGGGATGACCTTGGACTTCCCACAGGGCAGGGAACCCTAAATGCTCTTTGGACCTGAAAGGGAGGGGGAGGAGGATGGAGGAGGGGGAGGAAAATGGGAGGAAGGGAGAAGGTGGAAAATTTTAATAATAAAGATAATGGAAAAAATAAAATAAAGAAAAATATAACAACAACAAAAAAGACACACATTAACTATGCCTCCTATTGTCATTGGGACTCAACCAGACTTTAATGAAAGGTACAGCAGACAGTATTTGTTAATCAATGCATTTAAAGAATGTTGCCTTATTCAGTACTACCCCTGCTGGATAAAGGATGCTTTTGTGCTATAAGCATATTTCAGACATCGAAGTCCTCACCTAAGCAAGGGGACCTGAAGCTGGTGGCTATTTTCTAAGTGACTCAAAATAATTAACTATTGAGTACCTATCTATCTATCTATCTATCTGTCTGTCTGTCTGTCTGTCTGTCTGTTTATCTATCTATCTATATAGATATATAGATATACCTTATTATTTTACTCTATTCATTCTCACAACTAAGTTTCACTGAGTGGTGTCTCTATTTGAGAGTATTGCCCATGCCTCCCAACTTCAGTGTAATCAGCTGGTTTAACCCAGCCAGAGCTAACTAAACAAAAGTTCAACAAAAATGGGAAAATGAGTTTTAGAAAATAGCTGACTCCAGGAAAGCCAAGCCTGAACAAGGTATATTTATTTTGAAAAGCATCCATTAATCAGGGCCCTGTCTATTTGATTGAATGCTGTTTCAGTAAAAATCAACAGAAATCCATTTAAACTAACTTATGTGTAAAGGGGAATTTATTATAACAACAAGGAAGTATGCTGCAGGGTAGAAAGTGAGACATATAGCTGATCACCACAGGTTGACACCAGGAATGGAAAGTTCGGCACCCAGGTAAGACTTCTCACAATGTGACTCTCCCTGCGTGTCTCCCCAGTCATTGCTGGCTGTTTGCCTTCCAGATTCAGGTGTGGTCTTTTGATTTTGGCAAACGTGATTAGATATCACCATATGAATGTGATACTGAGATGATAGGCTTGATTATGTGTAGTAAAAGGAGTGGCGGGCTGTGTTCTGCCCGGCTCCAGACCACCTGGCTAGCTTACACCCAAAATAACAACACAGAAACTGTATTCATTTAAACACTGACTGGCCCATTATCTTCAGCCCATTATGATCAACTCTCACATATTAGTTTAACCCATCTCCACTAATGTGTATTGCTACTTGACTGTGGCTTACTGGCATGAGTCTAACCAGCATCCATCTCAGAGAGGAGAGCTATGGCGTCCGCCACACTGGCTTCTTTTTCCCAGAATTCTGTTCTCTTTTTCCTGCTTATCTAAGTTGTGACCTATCAAAAGGCCAAGGCAGTTTTCTTTATTCAACCAATGAAAGCAACACATAGAAAGAAGACCCTCCTACAACAATTATGAAGTTTTCTGAGCTTCTTTGAGATAAGTATGAAGGCTAACCTCATGGGAAAATAGAGTTCTTGGAAATGCATTTGCCACAATACTGCTGAAAACATAGCTTGGTCTATAGTCCCTGCCCATCACTGTTCCAATCAATGGCAAAGCATGGCAGATAGGGATGACAGCAGGAGGCTGTTCTTGAAGGAGACAAGGTTATTTATCAGGTTTATTTGGCTTGAAACCGCTGATCACCTGAAACATTCTGGCAATGAACTATAGATGGATACTCTTCTGGCTCAGCACCATCTGCTGATTCCAGGGAAGCAGTCAAACTGCATCACCTGGGGTTCCCAGCACATTGCCAACCACCTTCTTCATGGTTCCCCTCTGCAATACCTGAACTTGTCTTAGGGTGTTCTTATCAAGGCATTGATAATGGGGAAACATAAATAGAATTTATAAAAAAAGTGAAAGTAAGATGTTATATTAAAATAAAAGTGGATGACTTTTAAAGGGGAATTGAAATAGGCTGATTTATTTATTTTGTTCGCTGTTGAAGAATCTGGCTTGCTTTCATTTTATTTGCTTGTATTTTGTTGTTTATATTTTGTTTATTATTTTCATTTAATTAGTATAGCTTATTCTCTTTACCCCCTTGGGATAACACCTATATAACATCTATTGTAGGAAGTTAAGGCCTGCTAGACTGAAAGGAGCAAATTTGGAGAGCTCCTGATTGTGCCTAGTCAAAGATGGGCAAACATGTGATGTCAACTGATCAGGACACCTGGGTGCTGGGAGGTTATATAAGGTTTTCCTGATGATAATTTAATGACTTTGCTGTTTCTCTTTCACCAGACTCCTGAGGTCTATGTCACTGACTTCATGACTTCTCATCCTCTCCCCTGAGGAAGACATTATGGCCCAGGTATGATCTATGATGCTTCTATTAGAATGATAAAATGCAGAAGTTAAAAGCAACAAAGTAAAACTAACTTCTTAAATCACCATTATTGTTATTATATATTTTCTAACCTTTAGATTGTGAATTTGAATATTTTCTAAATTAAATGAAATTAAATCAACATTTGAATCATTTTCTTGGCATAAACTGACATTTGTCTTACTTTTATTGTTGTTTTGTTTTATTTTAAGATAGGGACTTGTGCCACCAAGGCTGATAGTCTATGGTTTCCCTGCCCTAGTCTTAAATAGTTTTTATGTCCTTTTTAATTTCATTCTTTAAAAAATATTCTCTCATTACGTTGAAAATATTTATTCATATTTATTTAATGTACATATATTTTGACTGCATATAAATGTACTTCATGTCTGCATGGTACATGTGAAGGACAGAGGAGGGTGCCAATTCCTTTGAAATAAAATTCCAAATGACTATTGTATGTGCCAGAACCAAATTGGGTCCCTTGAAAAAGCAGACAGTGCTCTTAACTGCTGAGCAATTTTGCCAGTCCCCTTTTTAATGTGTATTGGTTTTTCTATTTTTTAATTTTTGACAATTTTACCTATTTCTACCACGATTGTCAGGCATTTTCATTTCCCTCTGTCAGCCCCCTTCTCCTTTTGGCACACCTTTTCTGAGTACACTCCCACTTTCATATCTTTGTTTATGTGTGGCCCACCTAGTGAGTGCAGAGTCACTTGCCTAAGCATGGTCCAGAAGTGATTTAGCATGCCAAAGGCAAGTTCTCTGTGCCTACAGCACTGAAGAAATTTATACTCTCATTTTTCAACAAGGTGTAATTGTTCACAGTTTTTGAGGGAGTGATTGAGTCTCATGGATCCCTTCCTCATCCATGGTGAAATATTGCTGTATCCAATCTGGCAAATCTCATACACATAACCATGGCCAGAGTGAGACTGTGATTCCACAACTATCTCATGTTCCGAAGGCATCTTTTTCTTGCATATTTTAGTAAACATATGTTTATCAAATAATGGATTTCATTATGACTAACTCATCCAAGTATATCACACACTTTGATTTTATTTATTCTCTACTATCCTTTCCTGTACTTCCTGCCTGCCACCTATTTGTTCCCATTCTCTTCCCAAGAGTACCCAATTTGCTTTCAACTCTTGATAGCTTTATGTCTATATTCTGTATGTGAGAGAAAACTAGTGTCATTTGTCTCTCTCAGTCTGGCTTATTTTATTTTAGCATGTTTATTTACAGTTGTATCTATTTTCTTACATGTGACATAATTTTATTTTATATGGCTAAAAATGCTTCATTGGGTACACATACTTTATTTTCACTATCTGATCATCTATAAATGGTGAACTAGATGGATTCCCTAATTTGACTATTACTAACACTATTTTTATTTATCATAAATAGTTTTCTATGTGTTTAGTTTAGGCTCTTTAAATTACATTTTATTATGCGCCTCTCTTCATTCCCATTTACCATATTGTGCAATAATGGCATCTTAGGGTAACTGTAAAACAATGGGAAAATAAATATTCTAGAATAAAACTTGTCAGTGTTTTTTTATGTAACTGAAAGATAAAGAACACAGTGTCACGAGTTTGTGGGCAAAGATGGAACTTGAACAGTGCATTTTCCTGGAATTTAGAAAGAGATAGTCCATTAAAGGCCTGATATGTCTTCTGAGGAAGGTGAGAACTAGGGGGAGGTGAAAAGCTAGGAAATGATGCTTTCTGGGCATGACACAGTAGCACATTCATGATCTCATAGCACCTTCTGTAACTACACAAGGTCAAGCCACAGGGGACTCCAGCATAGATGGAGGAAGAGTTCAGGAAGCTTCATGTCCTCCTAAGAAATATTGGCAGTTGCTGTAACTAGAGGAGAGACAGAGAGTCATTCAGAGGTGGGGAGCATGTGATCATTGGTATCTTGCTCAGGCTGCAGTTGGTGACCTCACATGAATGTGCATATTGGGGATACTAATTAGATGAAGTAAGATATAAAATAAAAATAAATTAACTACAATTAAAATTGAAAAGGACATAAAATTGGAGGAGGAAATGAGATTTGGCAGCATGAAAAGGGGAAGATGGAATGATTATGATTATTGTGACATGTAAAGAATTCTCAAGAAATACACTTATAATGATAATAAGAAGAAGAATATGACTTGGAGGATCAAACAACAGTTAATACAAATTAGAAACATACCAAATATACAGAGTCAGAACAATCAGTAGGACAGTTTTAGTTCAGATTTTCAGATACCCTTAACAACTGTGATATGTGAAAACTGAGAAACGTAGAAACATAAGGTCAACTTGATACTCCATGAACAGGAAGTGGTAGTGATGCTTATAGATGGTATATTCTGTAAGAGTCCTGATCTGTATCAAGTAACCTTCATGACATTAGTTTGTAAAGGCAGAGTAAACTGAGCTATGGCATCAGTATCCGTGGACTTCAAAAATTCATGTGGAAACTTGATTCTCAGTGAAATAATAGTAAGGAGTGGATGAGGTTATGGATAGAGTCCACATGGATATACTGATGTTCTAGTAATAGGGTCTAGAAAATCCTTTGGTACTTTAGCCTATTTATTTTCTCCACTCCTTTTGCCATGGATGTGTACAGAAGAGATATTATCATGGAATTAGATGATGAGTTCATACCAAAGTTAACTTGTTGTTTTCTTCTCAGAATCCAGCCTTGTGTACTGGAAGAAATAGTTTCTACTGTTAAAAAAATATGCAGCCTAAGTAATCATAGCTATTCCTTTCTTATTTTTAGAAGTGCATGAATGGGCCATACTTTACTATCTAAATGCAAAAAAATAAAACCACCAACAAAGGAAGAATAAATTTGGACAACTCCAATTAAATACTTTCTGATTATTCCAAAACTAACAACCAGCTGCAAAATTCAATGTTGAAGTCCTCTTTTCAGATGCAATATCATCACTACGATGTAAGTCTAAAGTAGCAGCCTATATTTTTGTGTCTTGGTTTTTAATAAAGTTACTGAGGTGGTTCAGAATGGAGAGATGCTTCTTTGAACATTGATGGTGAGAAAATGGGATATGCAAAGTAGAATTAAGAACTACTCCAATCCATATTCAAGTTCTAAACCAGAATTTCAAGGCAGGAAGTATGTAAGTGTTATAAGAGACTGCTTATTCATTTCCCTGCCAACCAGCAGCTCAGACACCCAAAATAACCACACAGAAATTATATTATTTAAATCACTGTTTGGCCCATTAGCTCTAGCTTATTATTGGCTAACTCTTGTATCTTAATTTAACCCATCTCCAGTAATCTATGTGTCACCACGAGACTGTGGCTTACCAGGTAAAGTTCCATATGGCATCTGTCTCAGGTCATGGCTACATGGCAAGAAGCCATGAGAGAACTTCACTCCTCCTCCTTTCTCCCAGCATTCAGTTTAGTTTTCCCCACATACCTTTGTTATGCTCTGTGCAGGCCCAAGACAGTTTATTTACCAATGGTATTCACAGAATTCAGAGAGTAATCCCACATCACCTCCCCTTTTCTGTTTAAATAACAAAACAGGTATCAAGTAAGAATTGTAGGTACAATAGTTATATCTACTTTATATTTCATTATCACTAAGGAAAACTATAACTATCAATTCTTCAACTCCATCAAAGACTCGAGAAGGATATAATATTACCTAAGTAAATAATAAGTTCATTGTAAGCAACTTCCAAATATCTAGAATTGACAGAGATATCTCACTGCCTGAACAGTCACCCAAAGTTCTTCTGTACCATTGAGGCCTACAGACCCATAGTATCCAGCAGACTTTTCCGTGAAGCATAAAATTTCTCTGTGGGTCCTGCATGTGTAGTTCATTAGGCAGTCCAGGCAAGATAAGAATTTGCCCAATGGCTAAACAACTCCATAAGGAGCCTCTTCGATGCCCATCATCCCCTTGAAGTAGATTGGTGCTGCCAATAGCAGATTTGTCTCATTGTCAAGAAAAGTCCTAAGTTCTTACACATTTTAAGTACCGTATTCTGTAGTCTTTGAAAGGTTTGAAGAATGCTTATCCACCTGAAATACATCTCTGTACATTTAGAAAATCTAACTAACATGACTACAAGCTTGACTATTATAGATAATTATCTATTAACCTATATTTCTTAATTATAGATTACATTTTTAAATGAGTTGCACAACCACAATACCTTAATCAAGAGTAGAAATATATATATTTATATATTTAATATATAAATAAATATATATATAACAAAATTGACCTTAAATTTGTATCAATAAACCAAGATCAATTCTAATGCAAATCTCTACAGCATATTCCCCTTTAAATGTAAGCAAACATTTATAAACAATATTTGGGAATATGGGCATAGATCTCTCCAAACTGCTTTCTGCTGATTATTGGGCAAAGTAATTTTTTGAGGGGTATTCAAGACGACCTTTCATGGTGTCTTGGTCCATAAAATCATATTAGTCTGGAGGAAATTCACAGAATTTTATCTTCTGTGAAAACAAAAGAAGAACCTCTTTTCCAAAGCATCATATCTTTAGACTCAAATTCTGTAGTCAAGATGCCTTTAAAGTATATNTATATATATAGTTTACATAGTTCCTTCACAGTCAAAAGTCCAAATAAAGCACAATAGTAAACATAATCTAGACTCTGTGAATTTTCCATCTTTACATGGCTTGTTTTTCTCTATACTCTTTTTCTTCTCTCTCCCAAGCTTATGTACATTTATCCAACATTGTGAACCATTTAGAGGTTTTTTCCATCTTGATTTGTCTTTATTGCATATCTGTAATTATTTTCTGACCAGAAATGCATTTTTAAATGCTAAGCCCTTCTTATGAACATAAGCAGCCTCATTGGTAGGGGAAATATGGCAGTAAGTGCTTTACTCACCAAGTCCAGCGTGGTGGAGCTGTTTGCTGCCTCTGAGAGTCATATACATTGCCCCATTTTTGGGCACACAGCTGGTCTATGTTGCCATTAACCAAATTGTAATACGTTGCTCACAAGCTCCATTTAAATGCTCCATAGCCAGACCTCATCAGAGTTCATGCTAGCAGCATGGCCCAGGAAGTAGCAGTTTCAAAACAGTGCAGCTTTTGTACTGCTACTACTGAATCAGGTAAACCTCTCTTAAAGGAGCCCACCCAAGTAAATGCTGCTACCAAACCATGCTTAACTCTGTTCTTTTGTGTCTAGGATTCCTTTTTAATCTTTCTTGGGTTTTACATGGATTTAGTCAACCAGTTGGAGTGCCTATTTGTTGTAAGGTAGTCACTAGTTCATTTCCTGATTACCCAGACTACTGCCCAGGCCCAAGACAGTTTCTTTATTAACCAGCACTATTCACAGCATACAGAAAGAAATCCCACATCATGTGAGATCCTGGAGATACAACAAAGGGCTATAAGATGCCATTCTCAGAGACTGATACAACCTGTGTAATCATTATTTTACAATAGTTGGATAACCTTCAATGGACCCACACATGTCCAGTCTTATCAACAGTCAAAGATGGAGGTGAGATTCATGGAACTCTGTTTTTCCTCTCCTTCCGGCTATTTATAGAATCCTGGAGAAGGAGAATCACTCTCTTTAGTTGTGTTCCCACTGCTGAGGCCAGCAAGCTCCAGTGAACAGCTCTAAATCCCTGATCACAAATATGGCTCAGGTTAATCTCTATGGAACATAGAACAGAGTAAATCAGCCAGAACATGAGAGAAATGTGGGTGGCAGTGGTAGAGATATGGAGGTGAGAGTAGCCAGTATGTACAGTTTATATGTACAAAATTGCTTAAATAAATTGATTCCACATTATGAAACTCTTCAAAGTAAATAGAGAATTGCATTTTTGTGACCTTGGGAGTTTCTATAAAGACAGCATTGAGAAAAGAAGACAAAACAACAAAAAACCACAACTCACCAAATAGGACCTTGCAAATCTAGTGAGCTACGAACCACTTGTTTACAACTAAAGAACTCTTTCAACTCAACCATAACAAGACCAAAAGCACAGTTCATCAATGGGACTGACATTTTTCCAGGAAGGTAATTTTCCAGAAAGGTAAATTAATTTCCAATAAAGATATGAAAATTTGCTCAAAATCATTCACCTTCAGGGAAATTCAAAGCAATACAGCTTTGAAATACTTTTACACACTCCTTGAACCAGTTACAGTTGAGAAGACAGACAGTAAATGTTGATGGGCATGTGGACACATCAAACACTCATACACTGTGCATTAGAATGTGAAATGATATATCCCCATTACAAATGATATTAAGTTCCTCAGAATTTTTAATGTGAAGCTACCATATGATGTAACAATTTCATAACCGTGTATATAAATGCTTTAAAATCAATTTACAATAAAATGCATTGATATCCATAGGCATATTTTGCATAATTAGCAAGTAGAAACATCTCAAGTATTAACAAATTGATAAATGTATAAAATACAGTTTGTTCACAGTAAAATATAACTCACCTCTAAAAATAGTGATATATTTATTCAGTATACAGGAGAGATGCCACATGAAAATTACTTTAAAGGTCACATGCTGGTAATTCTTTTAAAAATAATATATCCTAAATCCATATACAGAAGGTGCATTCTTGGCTACCTTTGGCTATAGGTATAAGGTTCCCTTCTAGGCTGATAAAAATATTTCAGGATTAAACAGTATTGATAGTTATGCCTTCTTCAAAGTAAAGAAATAGAGAAAGGTTTATTATCTAAATACTATGATATTCCAAAAATCTACGTGTTGAAGCTACTTTACAGTTTTAAATAGAGAAGTAAAGGACTTAGAGGTAAAATTACACAGTGCATTGCTGGTTCCACAGTCAGAGATGTACTCCCAAGCACTATGGAGGATATAAAGTGCTCATAAACTGACACCACAGTACTTGAAAATTAAGAGCATAGTGCCAGGCAAAATATGTATTTGTAATCTCAAAAATGGCATCAGTAAAGGGGCTGCTCAGTGATGCCACTTAAAGGCAAGTCTCATTTTCCATCTGATGTATTGCTTCCTGTTGGAATGTCTTTGGGTCAATCATTTAGTAGATTTTTCTCATATACAAAATTTAATGAAATCATTTGGGAAGCATTTTGTGGAAGTTTCCCATGGTTATGACTTTCTGTGAACTTGATCCAGGAGGAGAAATACACATGAAGACAGCTGTAACACCAGCTGCCAGGCTTTCAGTATATACACCGAGTGCATTTTTTGTCCTTAAAATACTCTTCTAAGGAAGATTTAGGATGAGATAAGAAGTACTACACTTACAAACTTGTTTGTTTTACATCTGAAAATTGGAAGTTGTCTTTTTTATGAAGGAATTATAATCAAAATATAGGAAATCATAAAAGAAAATAACTTACTAATTACATTTCCTCAGATTTGAGATGCAAGTCTTGCCTCTACTCTATATTCTATATTTAGGAATTTGCCTAGATTGAATAATTAATTCAAAATTTTAGTCATCATATGTTTTGTATTAGTATTACTTGGTAAGTATTAATGTTATATATTGAATTTTAACCACTGACTATGCTACTACCTGTGATTACCATGCTTAAAAATCTCAATAACAATAACTTTTAATTTACTTATGATTTTTATGTTCATGCATAATATTCTGAGTACTTGTGTCCATTTAACGTTTTAGTGTTTTGAAATATTTCCTTACGACAGTCTAAAAATGTGAAACTAATAATCTTAAAATCATAATAGAGTACTCAATTTATATGACAAGATGTTTCCCTACAGTGAATGCATAGGCTTAGACTGTTATTTGCAATTTATAAATTTTAATGCTCCAGGGATTATCTATATCCATGAAGTTTCACCATCATGGCTGTTATGCATATGAACTTAACAAGGATGACACCAATATATGTGCTAAAGTGGATGGAGCAAAGCCTTTAAAAACCTCATCCCTACACAAATAACTACAGACAACTAAGGAATGCTGGGAATGGGAGAAATAGCCTGCTCCAGGGGAGAGAACATTGGTTATCCAATACAAAATGATTATCCCTAAAAATATATGAATTAAAAAATTAATGTTTTATCTTATTTTATCATTTGTTATTTACATATTTGATGACAAAGTCTAATCTGTACATCTGTATGACAATTTATAGATGCTTTATTTTCATTTGCTGTGCCATTATAGTGTGTTTGTGTGTGTGTGTTTGTGTGTGTGTGCGTGTGTGTGTGTGTGTGTTTACTGCTGGGGCTTGAACCTGCACATGCTAGGCCAATGTCCTCTCACTGAATTATAACCAAAGTCATCCTTTCACATTTTATTTTGATGAAGGACATCTTGGCTCATTCATTTATTCAGCTGAAGAAACAGAGTACTTGACCATGAAGGCTACCCTAGTCCTCATGTTCCAAAATACCTACTGAAGCTTGCTTCCTAACTTTGGAACTGTAACATGGAGGGCCGGCTTGTTGGGGTGTCTGTCCTGCCTGGTACCTTGCAATTGGCAAGTCCCAGAGAAAATCACACAAAGATTCTACATTAGGTTATAAAACTGATGGCCTATTAGCTCAGTCTTCTTATTAGTTTTGGGAGCTTACATTATCCCATTATTTTTATCTATGTTAGCCACATGGCTCGATACCTTTCACCTCGGGGTAGGTCATATTTTGCTTCTTCGGTGCTCTGAACTGTACTGGGGAGGAATGGGCCTCCTCCTTCCCAGCATTCTCCTGTTCTCATCTCTCCGCCTCTACTTCCTGTTTATTTGACCTGCCTATACTTCCTGCCTGTCCAATTAGCATTTATTTAAAATATGATTGACAGAATACAGACAGTTCTCCTGCACCAGGAACAAATTGGAATTACAAAATCCATTTTCCTCCACAAAACTTAGAAAAGGAATATTTGAGATGTATCTTTATTATAATCTTCACAAAAGCTAAGAGTAAGCTATTAATCTTTTCTATATATAAAGCAATTAGTGAAGACACTGCTCAGTAGGAAAAGGCACAGTCTGTAGGGGGAGGTGAGCAGCCACCATTGAATTTAATTACAGTCATTGCCTAATACTAGCACATTTAGATCCAAATGTCTAGGACATGATCTAGAGATAGAAGCAAAGTTATGATCTAAAAACACATAATCAAAAGTGATAGCATTTATTGAACATCTTTTGACAAATGAATACTTTTCAGCAAAGTTATGATCAAACATATTTTGTTCTGCCCAGCTAAGGAGAGAACATGAGGATCAGAGATGAACAGAAAATCAGTACTGAATTGCAGGTGAAAAGATAATGCTGCAAAATTACCCCCAATGAGACCTCCAGAGAATTAAAGATAGTCAGAAAAATGCCAATATTATTCTTTTTTGGCTCTGGATTGCTTAGGCTTTCCTGGTTTCATATAAATTTTAAAATTTCTTTATTTCTGGAAGAATGTTGCGGGTATTTTGATTGGGATTGCATTGATTTTATAAATTGATTTTGGGAAAAAAGTCATTTTTACAATTAGTTTCATGAGTCCATGAGCACAGGTCAGTCGTTTATATAATATTAGTTCCACCAGTCCATGAGCACAAGATATCTACCTGTCCATGAGCACAGGATGTCTTCCTATTTTCTTGGATCTTTATCAATCTCTTTCTTCAGAGATTTGAAGTTTTCATGGTGGAGGCCGTTAACTGCCTTTGTCAGTTTTACACCAAGGAATTTTATTGTCTTTGATGCTGTTATGAACAGGAGTGTGCCCAAGGTCTCTTTCTCTGTGTATTTGTTGTTGGTGTATAGAAATTCCACGGATTTATGAGTTGGTTTTGTACTTTGCCTCTTTGCTGTAATTTTCTAATATTTCTAAAAGTTTACTGGTAAAATTTTTGTAATCTCATCTGCATAATATATCATCTACAAATTGGAATAATTTAACTTTGGGGACATTGCCATTCCATATTTCAAGAAATATTATAAAGTTGCAGTAATAAAATAATATGATATTGGCACAAAACAAACATATAGAACAATGCAATAAAATATCAAACCAACAGAAGAACTCATAACTCCATCAATCTTATATCTAACAATGATGCAGAAACATACACTGGAGAAAAGAGAGTGTCTTCAACAAAATGGTAATGGGAACACTTGATGTCTATGAATAGAAGAACAAAATTACACCGAAATCTATCACTCTGCACAAAAAAAACGGTTCAAGTGAATCAAATGCCTCAATTTGAAACATGAAATGCTAAAGTTACTAGAATAAAATATAGGCAGTACACTACATAATATAGGTGTTGGAGAGGACTTTCTGAATTGGATTGCACTTGCCCAGAAAATTAAGGCTGGAAATTGACAAGGGGATCTCATAAAATTGAAACGGTTCTATACAGTTAAGGATACAACCTGTGAAGTGAAGAAGAAATCCAGAGAATGGAAGAGAATCTTTTGCCAGCTATACATCTGAGAATTAGTATCCAAAATATATAAAGAACTGAATAAAGTCAGGGGCATGAATGATGTAATTTAAAAAATTGGCTAGAAATCTATGTTAGAATTCTCAGTGGAAGAAATCATACTGCCTCAGAAATATCTCCAAAGCATTTATCATCCCTAGTATTTAGGAAACTAAAAATTAAAACACTTTTTAAATTTTCATTTTACCCCAATCAAAATGCCCATAATCAACAAAGCAGCTGAAAAACTGCTGGTAATGTTGTGGCAATGCAAATTGTTGCACTTACTATGGAAATCATTATGGAGAATCCTTAAAAATTTAAAATGAATCTACCATATAAATCACTCCTTGGCATATGTCCAAAGGATTCAATATCTTGCTCCAAAGACACTTGCTCAGTGATAGTCATTGCAGCTTTATTCCCAATAGCTAGAAAATGCAAACAACTTGTATATCTGTCTTAGTCATTTGTCTATTGTCATAAAGACATGGTTAAGACAGCTCCTATAAAATAAAAAAAATTAATTTGAAGTGAGCTTACAGTTTTGACGTTTAGTGTATCGCTATTATATCAGAGACCATGGTGGCATGCAGGTTAGTGCTAGAACAGTAGCTAAGAGCTACATGTTGATTCACTGCCAGACAGATGAGAGGAGACTGATCCTTGTGTGGCATTTTGAAACCTCCAAGCACACCTCAGTGAAATACTTCCTCCAATAAGACCATATCTACTCCAACAAAGCCACACCTATATAAGCCTATGGGGGCCATTATTATTCAAGCCACCACAATGTCCTTCCACAGATAAACAGATAATTAAAATGTGGTACATAAGCACACTGGAATATTATTCAGCTGTAAAGATGAATGGCTTCATGAAGTTTTCAGGTAAGTGAATGCTCTTAGAAAATATTCTGTTTAATGAGGTACCCCAGATCCAGCAAGACAAACAACACGTTCTTTCTCATCTGTGGTTTTTAGCTCCAAATCTTCATATCTGAATATACAGCAAAGACTAACCACAGAAATTAGAACACTATAAAGGGACTCTCGGGTATAGGTGATGTGAAGCAGGAAATGAAAAATGGAAAGGGGCTCCACATGTGGGTAGAGGGAGGTACTGAAGGAGAGAGAAGGTACAAAATACACCACGAGATTTAATAAATCCTTATTGTTTTATATTTACCTAAAATTATACACAATACATGTGCATTATATATTTATGCATTATATACACACATATGTGAAGTTATGACACTTAGGCTGACAATGCTTCTCGAAAGAATTGCACCCTAACAAAACTCCTGTCCTAGGCACAAGAATTTCCCCTTAAGTGATTGCTTAGTATAAGCCAAGCATTGCCCATGATTGCCTCTCAGAGGTTGAAGGTAAGTTCATGTTTCTGAAGATGCCACATACTTAGAACACAGGACTTAGATTATCTAAGGTAGATCTAACCTGAAAGACTCCTTGTTTCAGTCAACCTTCCATGGTTCAAGAAAATACAGTGCAAGCTGTCAAGAGAGAGACGTAATTAATAATCCTACCCAGTAGTGACACTTTGAATCACAACAATGACCAATATGCACAAAAGGGTTCAATAAGTGACACTCACATGTTGGTGAAACCAACAGCTATGCATTTGGTTTTAAGGCCCAGTCAACAGGAGGAAAAGAAAATGTCTGCTATTAGAAACCAAACAATTTACTGCTGAATCTAAGAAAACAATCTGCTATCATCACTCTACTAGAGCCTCGTAATTGCTTACCTCATTCAATACCTTATCCTTTTACCTATGCATGAGTATGGTTGCCACCCCTCATCACAGAAGCTTATCTTTATAGCAAAGGAAGAATACCAGGATATCTGCTGTGAAACAGTCTTCCCTGGAAATGACTGTACACATAAGACCTGAACTAGACAAAATCAACAAACATGATTACTCAAAAGTGAGGGAATATCTAGAGGTCGTTCCACCCCTTGACAAAGAACCATAGGCAACCAATGACTTTGGAGAAAAGGAGAATTAGCCTCTACCAGGGATGAAGGGTCTAATTAGTTACCCAATACGAAGTAGTCATCCCTAAAACCACATATTAAAATCAAATAGCAAAATGAAGCTCAGCAT
This sequence comes from Bramus lutescens, assembly GCA_001685075.1. Classification (NCBI taxonomy): domain Eukaryota; kingdom Metazoa; phylum Chordata; class Mammalia; order Rodentia; family Cricetidae; genus Bramus; species Bramus lutescens. The sequence goes on from LOEQ01003973.1 coordinate 104,391, forward strand.
GTTGTATTTATCTATTGATGCATGTGTGTATGTATGTGTGTTAGTGAAAATTATAATCAAATAAAAAAGAGGTTATCAGTTTGAAAGTGGAGGGCACAGGAAAATACTTGGAAGGGGGAGGTATGGGAGGGGTTGGAGGAAATAAAATGAATGAGAAAATTGATGTAAATATATTTTAATTTTGATATGTAAAATTAAAATAAAGCAAAACAAAGGAAACTATTAAGAGAGTATGGAAACACTCTCCAGAGTGTGGAAATACTTTTGCTAACCATATGGTAAATAGTAGATTAACACCTAGAACATGTAAAGAATCACAAACATTGTATACCTAAAAATAAATCTTCTACTCAACAAATCGGTCAGTGAACTGAGTAAACAGAAGAAAGCCAATCAAAAGTCCAATCTCTGTGCTTCACTGAAAGAAGGCCCAGTGATCAATTTGCCATCTACAAGGTTGGGGTACCTGACATTCTTGGATTCTGTAACACAATATCTTCCAGTCCCTCAGGAGACACAATACAGTGTCTAGAAAAGTGTTTGATTATCATAATTTTGGTGTGGTGTACTGCTTGCTGGAATGTTTCTTAACACCCTACAATGTCTAAAATGATCCATCACAGCTTGTCAATGCCATTTTGAGACATTCTATCATAAAGGAAGAGGTCAACACAAACATTTTCCAATAAAGGTATAAAGAATTTTGTGCCCATGGAAAGTAGCAAGGAGAAAGGTCTAGTCCAGTGCCCAACTGAATTTTACCTGGTCTTGTAACACTGCGAAATTTTCCTTATTTTTATATGTCTCTATTTCTCTACCTCCTCAAATATACTGACAACTTTTTTTGCTTACACTTTTGTTATTTAAAATCATCACATATGTTCATCTTATATGTGCATGTTGGCTATGATTCTAAACGTATTGAAAATTATTTTAACAATATGCATATAGTATTAAACTAATTTCTAATAAAATTAATAAGTATGTATTATTATTTAATAAGTATACATAATTATTAATTTTTTGAAAGTTTCATATTTGAAGTTATTGAACCATGAATCCTGAAAGGAAAGCAAGGTGCCAAGTGAAGCTTTAGTCAGCATACAAGTTTCATGAACTGTGTGCCTCAGTAGCCTCTTCTGCCACCTCAGCAGCATCACTTCAAAGTCAGTTCTGTGGTTCTCCAAGCCTGACTGAGCTCTTCTTACATAGTTAGCCATACCACAACATACACAGTACAGCCCATTCCTTTGTAATGGTCTGTTCTCTAACTAAATATGGTCACTTAAAATGGAAGCATTTCCTATTGCCCTCATTTATTTCACCTTTTCAAGAAAAATAGTTTTTGCTAAAGATGCAAGATTCCTTTGGGTGTAAAATAAAGATTCAGTTTTTCCATGACTTCATAGACTGAAGAACTTTGAAGATGCTCTCTGAGCCTGCAAGATGAGTGTCAGTACACAATGGGCATTAATTAGGATGCAATTGGCAGAACTGAGAGCTACTTGTACCTGAAAGCTGGAGCAATTTTGTATTATAACATTAACAAAAGGAAGCTGCAAAAATACATTTGGATATTTGAAGAATTGGAAAGCACTTGAATATGGTACCAAATTATTCCAAATCTCAGTTCATTCTTTATTAGTTATTGGTGATTAATAGGTTACAGAAGGTCTCTGCATCTCTTAACCCACGGTAACATTTCCAGCATGGATTCTGTGATAATAACATCAAGTACGAATTTATGTTCAAATTATGCTTGCAATTCATGAAGAATAGTTGACACAGCATGCTGCAAACATAGCTATACTACTGTGTTCGTGGTTTTGAACACTTGGTCCCCAGTGGTGCTATTTGGAAAGTTATGGAAGAGTTAGGAAGTAGAGTCTTGCTGGAGGAAATATATCATGGTAGCATGGAATATTTGTGTCCTGCCACAAACTTCTTGTTTGCTTTGTGTTTGGACATCAAGATGGGGTTTCTAAGCATTCTCTCTGGCTGTTTGCTATTATGCGTCTCCTGCTAAGTATGGACTCAGCTTCTGAGATGGCAAGTCTATTGTAATTTGAATAAGAATGACCCTCATAGGATCATATATGTGAATGCTTGATCTCCAGATGGTGGAACTATTTTAAAAGGATTCAAATGTGCATCCTTGTTGGAGAAGGAGTGTTATGGGAGATGGGCTTCAAGTTTCAAAAGTCCATGCCATTTGCAGTAAGCTCTCTTCCTCCTCAAGTTTATGGATCAAGATGCAAGCTCTCTGCTCTTCCTCCAGTGAAATGCCTGCAAGCCATGCTCCCCTACTGGATGATCATGGACTCTAACTCTTTAGATTTGTGAGTTTCAATAAAAGCTTCCTTGTGTCTTATCACACCCATAAAAAGTAACTAAGACAAAGCCCAAATAAACTCTTTCTTCTAAAGGATACCTTTATGATAGTGCTTCATCACAGCAGTGGAAAGTAACGAATAAAACTATAGGATGTAACTTTTGTCCTGTAATAGTATTATACATGCTAATAGCATCATGCTAACTACACATTACCAATAAAGCATGGAAGGCATTCACTATTTCACAAAGAACATTATTTTTAAGGTTAGCAATTCAACCTTTGCCTGTGTATAATTATATTATATGTACCACAGACTCCCTATTTTTAAATGACTACCACATCTATACATTTTAGATGTTGAATAATTACTGAATAACTTAGTTTTCAGCCAAATAAAATTTTAATGAAAATATTTTGTACAAAGAAAGAAATTGATTAGAAGTCAGTCTTAAGATTATTTGGTAGGTATGAATACTTTTGCTGGATGATAAATTTGGAGGAATTACAAATATTGCATGAAGAGTTATGCCATCTTACCCCACAAAAATATACATTTAAGTCAAGAACTTGTGGGTACTATCCCTCATGAAGTATAAACACAGATGTTGAGCCAAAGGATTATATTTAAGAACCACACAACCTGTTTTGTGCTGATTTGGGAGCTGTAATAAGGTAAGAGCCAAGGAACACAGGCAATTCTCTGAAACTGCAAAAGGGCAAGTAGGTAACCTCTTCCCAGAAGCTCCAAGGAAACACAGGTTTATTGTCACCTGAATTGTAGGCCATCAGGGTACATATTTGGACATTTCACCTCCAGGAAAATTTTTATGATGTCTAAGCTAACAAATTTGTACATTGGTGAGTGATAGAGAAGACAGTATTATTTGTCAATATTATTTATCATGAGCTACCTAATGGTAGAAGAATTTCCTTTAGTCTCTGTGGGTTAAAAGAAAAAAAGAACCATTCCTACACAGCTATAGGCCTGTATTGAAGCATGGATGATTAAAAAGGCATTACAGGGATAAAGACAAAGAGCACACACAAGAAGAGTCTAGATATATCACAGACACAAATATAGAAGAACTGTTCTTTTGATGTGCTGTGAGGGGTTAAGTCACTGCAGCTATTGGTTGATTGACTTAGTCACATGATATGCTTAAGACTGTTCACGATTTTTCAAGGAACTTGCTAGTGATAAACACTGTACACAGTTCCCATCTTTGGGAACTCTCAATCCTCTAGAAAGAAAAGACAACCACTGGAAAAATACTGTGGATTATTACTTAAATTAAGAATAAAATGCCATGGACAAGAACATGTGCTTGATACCACCTAATTTAGATTGAAAGAGTCAAAAGAAGCTTGCCTGGAGAAAAAGTGTCATTTGTAATGGAGCACTAAGGACAGTGGTGCTAGAGCATCCCAAAGTCTAAGAGAAAACCTTAAGCATATAGATTCTGATAGATAAGATCAGTACTATTGACAGCTCTTTGAAAACCAGCTTACTTAGACATAAATGTCTGGGAAATAGTTCAGATTTCACATGGGGATTTTTGTCCTTTAAGACTCATGTACTCCAACTGTTAATTCTGGCATGTAATATATAAACTTTCATTTTAAATGACAAAACAATGAATGATTGGGAATTGAAATGTCTTTACTTTTCATCTGGTTTGCTTCAATGTCCAGAGACATCGAGTAAGAATAACTAATCAGTAAAGTGACTTAGCAATGACACCATTAGGTCAGTAAGTGAGATACTTGAAAATCTGACCTGGGCATCATTCATAGCACTGCAAAGCAGTGAAAAGACCCAGAGCAGGCTGAGATTCATTGCTGGGTCAGGCTTTTGCAGATACTATAATAGATAGCCTTCTAAGAAGCAACATGGCCCTGTCTTCTAAAACATCCCACTTGTACACTTAATGAGCACCAATGTGCATCCTAGAGTTCTCACAGTGACTGTTACCACAACGAGAAAAGTTGACTACATTTCCACCAAACACAAAGTTTTAAGGAGCCATATTTTCCGGCTGTAGAACACACCAAGAATGGATCAAAGGCTATTTATCTGGATTCTAATATCCTTTGATGCTGTGTGAATTGGAATAAAGCACAGATATATTATATAAACTAATGTTCTCCCTTAAAAAAGTTCATCACTTAAGTAAGAAGCTTTGGGTGTTGCCTACATGGGATATAGTCACTGGCATGATGGGCAGAAGATTTGATATGAGAGCACCCACTGTCCATAGCTGCCTTTGGAGGTTGAGGAGAATGTTTAGAACAAAGAGATGAAGACAGCTTCTGGGGACTGGGAATGGGCAATATTTTCTTACCATAGATTAACTGAAAACTTGGTTTGAGTATATTCATTATATTTATATAAATATATATGTATTTATGTTTATATTTAGTATAATCCAGTTTTGGGTGCTAGAGATTTGGCTCAATGGTTAAGAGTAGGCTCCAGTCCTCTGGTCTTTGTTTCCAGGTCCCACATCAGGCAGCTTATGATCACCTTTAACACTAACCCTGGGGGATCTGAAGCCTTTTTCTAGAATCAAAGAGCAACCAAACACAAGCCATATTCTCTCTTACACATACATACACAGAAACAATAATTTTTAAAGAAAATATAGATATGGTTTGGTGCTTATAACTTTTACATCTGTAAGGAAGCTTGGTACTATTTAAACCAGCAAATGTTTGATAAATTATGTTGTTTAATTCTCCAGGTTCATAATATTTTCCCCCTAAGCAGAAACCAAGTGTAACATGAAAGTAAATAATTTTGAAATAAGCTAATTTCTTACTTTGTGATCAATAGGTAATTTGTAAGCATTTGCAGCTTCCTTGAGTTTGCTGTCATTTTGTTAGCTGGGAAGTCTTTGTGTGAGTCGAGTGGCATTTTCCCTCTCTGCTGAGTTTAGACATGAGTAATCCCACAACTACATGTTAAGGGAGCTGTTGTTGTGTTATTTGGCTGCATTATGTAATTACTGTATATTATGGAATTCTCTGGTGCTCTGTGTCTGAATGATAAAATGCAGGCAATCAGAACTGAAAGACATGGAGGAAGAGAATATTTTCCCTTAAATTTCTATCTGAGTTACACAAAATTTTGTTGTCCCAAAATGAGTGCTGGAGCTAACAAATAACAAAAGGTATTGCTTGTTATCCCCCTAACATCACTGCAGTCTACCAAGGCCTGGAATCCCGTATGCAAACAATAATAATCTCAATGCCATCTTTTAGAACAGCAGGTCTCATCGTACTACTTCACGAGCATCCATCTTATACTTATCGGCAGCTTCACCCTTCCAGAGCACTGTGTACGAGAACCTGAAATCCAATGCAATGGTTTTACTCATTAAATATTGTAAAAATCTCTGTAGTGTGGCAGCTGAATTTCCACATTTTATTAGAACAGCCCAAACTAATTCTCTATTGTGGCCTCATCTTTTTGAACATTTAGAGTCCCACAAAAGACATAATTTTGGATGAGGAAGGTAATCATGGAGGTATAGAAGCCAGTAACACACTTGCCAGGTTCACCCACCTTGTACTCAGGCTAGGACAAATTCACTTAAATAAACTTTTCTCCTTGTTTCAAATCACATGGTTTACAATAGGCCTAAAGATGAAATTGCTTGGAGTATGCTATCAAACTTCAAGTGAATAAGATCACAAGCTAAACCAGGATCAAGTACATTTTCTAGACTTAGGAAACTGCCACCTGTAGCAAGAGATCACTTCCTCTTCTCCAAGGGCATCAGAAGACAGAAGGTTTTCATTCTTCATGGATTAATTTCTCCAAGCTTTTGTAAATGGAAGGGCTGTTTTACTTAGTTATTCTGAAGATCTACTTTTCAGAAAGTAGGTCCCTTTAAATATTGTTTAATTTACATTCCCATTACAATACCTGAACCTAGCATTCATGGTTCATTCTCATTGCAGCACTGGTTGTTGGCAAACACGCTGACCTTGATAGATTACTTTCCCAAGAGGAAAAAGTACCAAAGCCAGTGTCTGGAGAAATGCTATTTTTACATTGCCATCTCAGAACAATTACATTATACCCATCCTACAAACACAATTGACTCACAACAAAAAATACCACAGTGAGTGAATGGGTCATCCATGTCATTGTGTAGAACTCTAGGTCTGACCTGAGGCCACCAACCTTCAGAAATGGAGACAGGATGCAAACTTAAGACAGAAATCTAACACCTAAATTCTGAAGATCTGCACACTAGGTGAACAGTTACTCACACAGGTAGTGCTAAGGTTCCCATGTTTAGAGAATTGCCAGATGATCCCCTTCGGTCTAGTCTTTAGCAAAGTTATAGCATAGTCTCCAAGGTTCAGACCCTCTGTTATTCTTTCCTTAACAACACCTTCCACCCGACTGTGGTTGTGGCAAGAACAGATGATGGAGTATCATTCCTATGATTAGACTACCAATCTTCTGTCTGGGAGTTCATCAAAAGGCAGATTACTATGGGTGAGCCTGACCTAATCAGAGGAACTCTTTAAAGGAAGATAAAATGTCATGTGTCACGTCAGAAGGATTCATGATATCTGCAAACATGAAGAAGGCATGGCATCTGCAGCCAACAAGCAATGATTTCATATTAACACCCATGTGGGGGTGGGAGAGGTTCTGAGCCTCCTGAGGATGCAGTCAGCTAGCAAGCAGACTACAGCAACATGATTCTTTCGGTAGTATAGATAGATGGTTTGTGCTCAGGTTTGAGGTAACTTGTTATGTACAACAGAGAACTAGTACAGTTGCCCTTTTCTCACCCCTTTGATATAGCGTTCTGGCTCTGACCCCTCCATCTGTCTTCTCGGTCGTTATCTACAATTGGTCATGACCCAAATCATCTGACGTGTGACCCAAACACACAGGAATAAGGACGCTGGACTGTGAGGTATTGCAGGGGAGGCCTGGGAATGAGAAATAAAGAAGACGTAAAGTTTGGGACTAGGAGGTCTTGCATGAGGTGACAGCTTATGCCAAGCAAGCTTATTAAGAAGAGCAACATACAGTATAGTACAGATTGTTTTTTAGAGGGAAATGACCCAAGGTCAGCCTAGAGAAAAATCAAACAATTATGGAAATAGAGTACAGGATATCTTAGACATGGCTGCCTTAGGACCGATAACCATAGCCCTTCAGTGGGGAAAACCAGATTCCCAGGAACTAAAACCTTAACTCTTTTGTGGCTGTAGCTCCAGATTCAGACTAGATCTTGCCAAATTGGCTCCTGGGCAAGGACACAGAGCTAACAGCCCCTGTATCTTTTCATTGGGGCCTCTAAGAAATGGTTAAATTGGTTTGTCTTCCCAAACCATGGGCTCCCTTCCTTTCCATGTCTGTACCTGTAACTAATCCATGTCAATAAATATTTTCCATTATCCATATACACGTTTATCCTCATTTTAAGATACCTGCATGCATAATGCCCATGCATATCTTGTTAATTATTTTGGCTTTCTAAGTTTTCATCTCTCCTTAATTTTCACTAAATATATAAGCAAAACAATTGCTTAGAGTGGTGTGGTCTATTAGTCATAATAGACATAAGCTTCACAAACACAGACATCACCAATATTATTTGCCATTGATTCTTTAGTATGTAGTACTATACCCATCACACAGTACACTTAAAATTATATGTCAAATGAATTAATAGCTCTGGTCTCATACAGCGAGAAATGAATAGCGGCAAGAGATGCGCTAGTCAGCTGAATGACTTTCAGTTCATGGCTGTGTGGTACTGCATCCTCACACTGTCACATAGATCCTTTCTCTACTTGATGCTCGCCCAGTGTTGCTGAAAGAGAGGAGCAGACACCATGTAGGCAGTAGCAGACCCATTTATGTACACCATTGAGCAGCTTCAAAACGAGCTGACTTAGTATGTGGCTTTGTTTTCAGACATCCATTTCCCTATATCTCTTCTAAGCACAAATAAGATGGAATGATTGTATTTCTCTGAATCTGTGCAAAATCAGGTGAAGTGAGCTAGCAGCTTTGATGGGGAAATGTGATGTTTATCATGCCCATGTCAGAAATCCAGGCCATTTTGACCTCCAGAGAATGTCAGAAGTCAGCAGAACACACTGCATATGGCAGAACTTATAGTTGTGCTCAGCCCTGGAAGGTGTCACAGTTTCCTCCTCATCTGTTACAGAGTCAATGCACACAGTACCTTATCCTGTCCTTCCCTTCTCTGAGATTCCTGTAACATGTCATCAGCATAGAAAAAAATCCTAAGTATTTTGAGGGATGTAGAAAGAACAAAATCCCCAAGGAACTAAGACTTCAATCAAGAATTATTGTACAAACCTTAGCATTACTTTTTATCCATCATCATTTGATTCCCTTTTAAAACATGTTTATAGCCTTCATCCAGAAACTGAAGGAAGCAGATGCAGAGATCCACAGCAAAGCACTGGCCTAAGCTCCCAAAGTCCAGTTGATGAGAGGGAGGAGCGATAATATGAGCAAAGGGGACACCCACTGAAACAGCTTACCTGATTAATGGGAGCTCACTGACTCTGGACTGACAGTAGAGAAACCAGTATAAGACCAAAGCAGGTCCTCTGAATGTGGGTGACTGTTGTATGGTTGGGGCAGTCTGTGGGGCCATGGGCAGTGGGACCAGGTTCTATTCCTTGTGCTTGAATTGAACTGGCTTTTTGGAGGCATACCTTGCTCGGTCTAGATATAGTGGGGAGGTTCTTGTTCCTGCCCCAAAGTGATGTGCTAGACTTTGTTGTCTCCCCCCATGGGAAGCCTTACCCTCTCTAGAGAGTGGATGGGGAGTGGGGGGGAGGTGGGAGAACGGGAGGGCATGGGGTTAGTATGTACAATGAGAAAAGATTATTTCTTAAAAATAAATAAAAACATATTTCCCCAATACTGAGAAAAATAAACATGTAAATAAATTTACCAAACACATACCCAAACAGATTTAAAGGAATGGGAATTGGAACCCATGACTATTCGGAGACCCAGCAATGCCGAGTTTGCTTTACTAAAACGCACCCAGAATCCATCTGTGAGCCTGAGTCTGATGGCTTAGCTACTTTTTCAGTCTCTGAGAGATTCGGGGTTGGCTCTGTTTTTGGAAATTCTCCGAAAGAGTGTCTCTGAGTGGCGTTCGAGGTTTAGGGAGTATACCCTCTCCAGAGAAGCACACTTGCTTATGCATAATGAAAGAACAACTTCTGGCATTTTTAAACCTGCCTATATCCTGCCCACTCTTATAACAAAATCTTCTATAATTGGATGGTGTGCCAAAGTATTCTTTCTGTCCTTGGTGCCTTTAAGAGAAGACAATTGCAGTTCTATTTCCTAACGCTATTCACATTGTTCGTTAACTTACATAGAGCAACTATTTACTGTTTGATATTTATTCTGGGTGTAGGAAGAGTATCAAGCAGGTAATTGAATCTGTGAAGCAAAGTAGCATGCCAAGGAACAGTAGCACATTGTGCTACAAATGCCAAAAAAAAAGATATCTAAGACCTGTATTTATGGAAAAAAAACAAGTGTCACACGCAGCAACCGTGTGTCTCTGTGGGAAGGGAGGCAGAGATGAAAGATGCTAATGGAGTTTATATACTTCCGAAGATGCCTAAGAATATCACCGAAGAGGTAAAAAGACATAATAGAAGAGAACAGATCAAACAGAAATGTTTAGAGCTATGTGAACAGTGTTTGGGAGATAGCTAACTGTCTACATACAATGGAAATTATAAGCAGAGTAAACACGGATCAGTGTGCCAGAGGCAGATCTTCAAAGGCTTTGTATAGAAATCTAAAATGACTGAGAATATTTTTTCACACTTTGAATTTAAACAAAACATGATCCTTCTTCAACAGTTGAGTGACTGACCAGATTGAATCTGAGAAAAATCAGATCTTGGAAGCAGGAAGGAGAAAATATTAAGCAGAAGTAACATGGGGAAAAGTGGAGAAGTTTGTATATCAATATAACTTTAAAATCCTTTAATGACCTCATAAATGAGTGTTAATAGCAGCAAAGAGCCAACTCTGAGGATTTGGAAAATCTGTTGATGGCTGTAGCCAGAACTTGATAGTGGATAAGATAAGAGGCTAAGAAGAGGGAGAAAGAGATGATTCCAGACCTGCTGATGTAGGAAGCCTCAACAGAAAGTACTTGGGTGAGGCAGACAGGGAGAAAGATCACTGCACTTTGTTTAACCTGTAATGTAATTCTGTTCACATAAAGACCAAGTGCAAGGTTTCAGACCTCTTCCGTGGGGCCAGAGTGGCATATACTGTCTCAGGGAGTGCTTGTTGACTGAAGGGATATAATGAAGGTTGCTGGATTCTGAAATGGTTATATTTCCTCAACAGGTAGTTCTGCAGCTCGCCTCATCTGCTGAAAAATCGTTGACCCACTTACTTATGTATACTTCCTATAATTTTCTCTGCCTAAGATATGATTCAGTAACATAACTGAAGAGAGAATAGGTGGAGTGGAGGATAAATATAAAGGAAACATATGGAACAAAGTATCATCTCTGCCCTTCATGTAATAGTAATGCCATTTCCTTGTTCTGTCATCTTTCCTCCTTCATTGGCTGTTTCTTATCATTCCTTAATATGTTTTATTTTCTATTATTCTATTTGTAGTTTGATTCCCAAGTCTTAAATATCTGGTCTATTCTTTCTTTTCCCCTTTTATTGATAATGATTTTTTTCTTATATAATATATCCAGATTATGGTTCCCTTCCCCTACTTCTCTCAGCTCCTCTCCACCCCTCCCACCTTGCATCAGATCCATTCCCTTTCTGTTTCTCATTACAAAACAAGCAGGCATCTATGGGATAATATAATATAATGAAATGAATATTTTTCTAACTAAGCTTACTGGGAAATTTTTTATTTATATTTTAAACTTGAATAAACACTGAAGAGTACAATCTGGGAAATGTTATAAGGAACCACACAGTTGCATTCCAGCACTGTGGGACAGTTCTAGTTTCTCTATAGTCTTATATGCATCTATCTATCTATCTATCTATCTATCTATCTATCTATCTATCTATNNTCTATCTATCTATCTATCTATCTATCTATCTATCTATCTATCCATCTATCTAATGTCAGAAATTTGGAAAAGTATATAGTGATACCCCACTGTAATCTGAATTTGAAATTTAATAGTTAATAATCTGGAGTATATCTACTTTGATTATCTGCTTTTAGACTAGGAAGATCTGGAAAACAAGGTTCTGATAAAATTTTGGTTCAACTACTAAAGATTTATTTATACCAGTATCAGAAAAATAGAGTACATTTTGCATGTGTAAATTCAGATCAATGAGCTACATGGAGGGGATGATTAGAAAACAAAACCAAAATAAGTTATGGGAAAATGGAAATTATTAATAGTGTCGGGTAACACATAAGAGAAAACCTTGGTCAAACCAGAACTTAAAGCCATAGAGGGAAAACCAAAACACAGCCCCAGTTTGTTTCCCTCCTGCTGTGCTAAATACAATGACCAAAAGCAAGTTGGTGAGAAAAATGTGTAATTCAGCTACTGTTTCAAGGTGTCAGCCTATCCTTATGGGAAATCAGGACAGGGAGCAAAGCAGAAATCGCAGAGTTCTGCTGACTCTCGGGCTCAGCTACCTTTCTTATACTACCACTCTGTCCACAGATGGCACCACACACAGTGGGGACCTTCCCACATCAACCAACAATCAAGAAAATGCCTTAATATGTGCCCACAGGTCAATCAGGTCAAAGCAATCTCCCAATTGCAATGCCATCAGATAATTCTGTTCTGTGTCAATTTGACAGCTGAGATAACCGGGAGAAAGGCATATGTTAGCTTATTGGGACCTAGAAGGATTTTTTTTTGGAATGAGGGAATCATGTGGTTCCAAAACTCTGAGAATCCAGGTGATGCCTGGACACGGATACCTGGGAAATAAAATTGTCATGGGAAGTGGAACCTTTGCACTTAGTTCACCATTTGCATTTTTCTCAAGGAGGGAATTGGATCAACTTGGATCTGCTTGCTAATCCTGTTGCAGTACCACCTGTCACTCTGGGACTTGAAGCTGTGCTGCAGGGGCAGAACGTTGCCTGTACAGGACAGCAGATGACAAGTAGAAGGAAGTTTGTTTCAAAGCCTCTGGTTCTCTCTTATCTAAACAATCCAATTCTCCTTCCTGATTTAAACACAACTTTCAGGAGACAATGCAGCCTGTGTATCACTCTCAGGAAGATCCCAGGGCTTCAGAGAGGCATTACCCACTGATCTCACGTCCTTCACTAGCTGGGTTATAGTTTAACATGGTCCCTTAAGATGAACTGGGCTGGACTGGGGAGATAGCTCAATGGGTAAGTGTAGTGATAGGGGAGAAGGCCCTGCTTTTCCTCCGGCCCAGCTCCCGCATGGCTAGCTTATACCCCGAAATAACAACAC
>LOEQ01003973.1:123439-139692 GCA_001685075.1 Bramus lutescens
GGCCAAGGCAGTTTCTTTATTAACCAATGAAAGTAACACATAGGCAGAAGACCCACCTACATCAGATGGGCATTGCATTGAATCTGTAGATTGCTTTTGATAAGATTGCCAAATTTATTATGCTAATTCTGCCTACCCAAGAGCATTGGCTATCTTTCCACTTTCTGATGTCTTCTTCAATTTCTTTCTGAAGACAATTTTTAATCTATGTTTTAAAATGTATGCTTTTGTTTTTTTAATACATTTTAAAAATTATCTTCCTTCCTTTGAGCTACTCCCAAGTGCCCTTTCTCCCATCCCTCTCTTGTCTCCCACTCACATTGATAGCCTCTTTTTATTAATATTCTTACATATATACTCATATATGTTATTATGTTATTGTAACACAAATATGCATATATGGGCATAAATATATGAATACAGTCTTCTTTTTCAGTTTATGAATTCTCAGCCTTAGCTTAGGCTTGTCCCACTATCTCTTTTAACTTAATTTAACCTGTATCTATCTGTTCATCCACATTTTGCTTCAGGGCTTTTTACCATTCTTTCATTCTGAATGTCCTACTTCCCTGCTTCCTCTATGTCTGACTGGCTGGACCCTGCAGCCTCCCTGATGCCTCATTTTCTTTCTCCCTCCAGGTTAAATTCCTCCTCCTACTTACTCTCCCTGCCTGGAAGTTCTGCCTATAGCTCCTCCCTCACTACTGACCACCCAGCTTTTTATTAGACCAATCAGGTGCCTTAGGTTGGCAAGGTAAAATAGCAACATATCTTTACATAATTAAATAAATGTAGCACATCTTTACACAGTTAAGCAAATATTCTGCAACATAAACAAATGCAACCCATCTTTACATAGTTACACAAATGCAACACATCTTCGTGTAGTTAAACAAATTGGATATAATCTTCTGAGCCCATTTTTGTTGCTTATGTGTGTATTGTTTCAGGGATGACAATTTTATGTTGTATAACAAATTAGGGTACTCATGCCTCAGAGGTCATTCTTCCTCTCTCAGAAGGTGTTAATTGCCTGTAGTTGTTAGTCTATTGGCGTGAATATGTGGGATTTTTCTCCCCTTTGGAGTAGCATGTCTACTGATGTTGACTCTGCCTCAACAGGATGAACAAGATCCAGGCAGTGGTGGCTCAGTTCTTTAAACCCAGTACCTGAGAGGCAGAGGCAGAAAGATTTCTGTGAGTTTGAAGGCAGCCTAGTATACAAAGTGAGTTCCAGGATAGCCAAGGTGGCAATAACATCAAAAAGTTCACCAAGTTAGAAATGTGCATAGGATAAATAAATGCACTATATAACTTTTAACGTACAATATATAGGTAGAATTTACATGGAGTGATTTTGCTGTCTTAACTTTAAATTTTCTTTTAACATAGATAAAGATTACAAGGTAGTTTCAATTTGCAGTGCAATGTCTTGCTACCACAAATATCTGAGTTGAACTTTGATAGAAAACATACAAGAGAGAGTGATTACTCTGGGGTTCCTAACCTACCACAATAGTAAAATATTTTATGTTTTTATTCTTTAAAAATATTTTTTGGACTGGAGAGGTGGCTGATCAGTTGGGAATACTTTCCATAATTCCTGAAGACCTGTTTCCACCACTCAAGTTGTTCATCTAACATTATCTATAACTCCAGATTCAGGGGATATGATTGCCCTCTACTGACCTCCACAAGCATATGCACACATGTGACATACACATATATACACATAACAAAACAAAAGATATATCTTTAAATATTAGTTTGATAGCCATTTCATAAACTAGTTTTAGTATGGCATTTGCACCTGTGTGAAATATAGGTGACGCTTAGGACTGAGCTTTGCTCAGCTCCCTAAGTCTCACACCCAAGTAGGGAGACCACCTTGGAGTCAGAAAGCATGACCACTATTTCTCTGATTCTGCCCCATGGGGATGCCAGTGTGAAATATCTCCAACTACAAAGGCAGTCAATGTTCTAATACCCTAGCCCCATATCTAATTATTTAGAAAACAAGTTTCTTGCTGAAAACCACTGAATGTCCTTCATTGGTGTCTTAACAACTAAAGAGAGTGGTTTGAAAAATTCACTGTGAATGTGAAACTCTGATGGACATTTATTAAATATGTAAATTTCTGAGTTTTCACCCTAAATGTTTAGCATCAACAAATCTGGAATGCAAGTATGAGACATAAGAAATGAAGGCAATTTTGAAATTACATTGAGGTGTAAATTTAATGTTCATTTCATATTTATTTTCTTTCTTAAAAGAAACATACGTCCAAGTCAACTAATATACTTAAACAACAATTAGTTCTCACAGTTAACCCCTCAATCCTTATTATGGTTATAATTTACAGTGTCCCACTCTGTTTCTATATAGCTTGTGATCCAGTTAGATTCATCTCATGACACTTCATTTTAAAAGGTCTATTGATGATATCTTCCAGCAAAGCAGTTACAAAGGACACAGTAGAGCAAATTACCAAACAGTACATCCAATGCTGAAATAAGCTAGTTGTCCCCACACCCACTGTTACAACATTCACATTTCATTTGTATTTTATATAATCCATGAGTTAATGTGGTAGACATATCTCTTCTAAAATCCCTTTGAAAATTACATTCCCAGCGTAGATTTAAAATATATCAGTTGAAGATGAATTGTTGAAAAGAAAAACACAATCTGTGTGTTATCTAAATATAGAAAGCAGAGTTGTGTTTTTTCAATTGATTTTCTGTGAATTATGTTTTTTTTCCAGAGCTGTTTACAATGAATGGATTGCAAAAATCTCTGGCTTCATTTTAATTAAAAATCGCTTCCATCTGACTCAAACTTTTTATATCCAGAAAGGATGTCAGTGAAGAGCACACTCAACAAAGCAAACTCTAAAACAGTGGGAAGACAGAAAACTTCACATTGTTTTCCTTTGGCCAGTACATGAAGAGAGCTGTGGTATAAGAACATGAAGTAACTTCCAGTGACAGGTTAATTTCAGAGAGCACCATGAATCATAGTGCTTCCTACTCCTTTACCTAAGGTCACAAGGTTCAAAGACATCATGTAGCCTCTTTGAGCAGTCAGATCAGACAGCCCATCTATCTCTAATGGACTTCTCTAGGCTTAGAACTGCAGTTACTAACAATCTTTTCTCTCTTTCCTCGACACTCTAAGACAGGTACACTCAAACCTCTAGTTCATGATTAGATTTCAGAAATGGCATTGTCTGTTGTAACCAGGAATTGATGGATTAATTCCATGTCCATCAGTGATTTTCCTGAGGATATGCACATTGGCTTTTTCTAGATTACAAGGGGCCAGAGGCAGCACTCAGTCAATGTCATCAAAGAGGTACAGATTGCTCACTTGGCACATAAACCTGAAGCACAGATTTCATCCAGCTGCCCAGATGTGGATTGTGAATAAAGTATTACATATATCCAACTGTTGGGGGAGGCCATTAGTTGGTTCCCAGCCACTTAGCCCCAAAAATAATCATACAGAAACTGTATTAATTAAATCAGTGTTTGGCCCATTGGCTCTAGCTTCTTATTGGCTAACCATAACATATTAATTTAACCAATTTCTGTTAATCTGTGTATCACCACATGGCTGTGGCATACTGGCTAAAGTTCCGGCATCTGTCTCTAGCTGGGCTACATAATGTCTCTCTAACTTTGCCCTTCTTTCTCCCAGCACTCACTTTAGTTTTTCCTGCTTAGCTCTTTCTGCCCTGCTCTGCTATGGGCTCAAAGCAGTCTTTTATTAACCAATGGTAGTCACAGTATACAGAGAAGAATCCCACATCATCCAACCATATGGAATTTGGAGAGTGAGGCTCAGACAACTATGGACTATGTGATTTCCTAGATCAGCCTAAACCATTGAAACAGCTGATAGAAGCAGTGTCCCACACCTAACAAATTAGCTCCATTAACTATATCAGTTCAACTGAGTTGACTAAATTTTGATATCAAAATTTATTCTGATTTTTACTTTTAGTTGACAGCCTTCCCTTGAAGACTCTTAGAGATATGTTTGGGGATGGCAATGAGACAGGGTTAGGACAAAGCAGATTACCACAACCTTCCTTACCATATTCTAATCAGCATGTTATAACTGATACCAATGTTGCATACTTAGAAAGCCTAATCTAAACCCAATGATTTCAAGAACCAAAGAACAAGAAAATCACCTATGCTGTTAAGTCAGGACTAAATATGGAAAGCTTTAGCTGACTGCATCAGTGTGTTGAGGAAGCTGGTCAATGTTCCCCACAGACTCTTCTTCTTTTTAACCTACAGTAAATAATGATGACAGGGAAAAGACAGGCACTTTCAGACACTTCTAGACACATTTCAACAATAGCATACAGCCCAATATTTATTAGAATAAAGCATTTATAAATTTTTACTGATTTTGAAAGTGTAAGAATGCCCTTTGTAACCAACAAACTGTGTTCTTTTCCTAAGTATTGTCATAGATTTTTATTCCCTCATTTGCTTTTGCATTGCCCTGGTTGGCAAATGGTATGCCATACCACCAAAGAACCTTGCAAACTTTAAGCATTTTGTGTGGTTGGTATTGAGGCTTTGTCTACTTTTGGAGGTGATGGATATTTGGTGTTAAACAGCTTCACGGTCACTAGAAAATTCCGGGTGTTTTTCTGGTCTGGGTTTTTTCTTTTTAAATTAACAAATATCTTAAAATATCATGAAATCTTTCCTTTTGTTTCCTGCTGGGTTTTGAAAAATAAAGTAAAATTTGAGAACAAAATCACAGATATAGTAAAACTATGGTAAAATAATGATATCAGAAGATATTGAAGTTAGAAGGGAGGGGCATCATACTATTTTTGGTAATTACCTTTCCTTTGTGGAGTAGGAAACAGTGCAATTAAAGGCAGGACTCCATGAATGGTAGACAAGTGTTTTGTGATTTATTCCAGCCTTGTCTCTGCTTTTAACAGCAATTTCTTTGCTCTTGTTACATTTGTCTTCTGTGCTCTAAATTCTTAGAAAATTAACCAGGAAAAATGTATGTTTATTCAAATGTGAGTTAGTGAGGTTTAGAAGTTTAGTTATAAAATTTTAAAAATTGCAGCAGAAAAGTAGGAAGATATCAGAGATGCTTTAAAAAAAACACCACACTTAACCATGAATATCTAAGAGAAGGAGAAAAAGATTAAGCTATCCAAGACCTAAATGATTTCAAGTCTAAGGACAGAAAATACTAATGTATGAATAGGGAACTGGAATGTAGTACCTATTTCATGACAGGCTGTAAACTAGGATTCACTCCATATCAAATTATTAATCAATATGGAAACAGATTCAGTGAATGGATAAGCTGAGGATAATAAGCTTAGAAACACTGTGCGTGGTGAGGTAAGAAATGTGTATTTGGGAGTTTGTGGATAAACTGAACCGCTCACAGGTATACAGAGGGATGAATGGAAATCCTCTAAGCTTTAAAGAGGAACATCAGAGCTGCAGGCATAGCCCAGTGGGAGAGGGCTCGTCTGGCATGCACAACATTCCGGGTTCCAGCCCCAGCACCTCAGGAGGAGAAAAAGGAGGAAGAGCAAAAAGAATGAGTCAAGTAAAATAACTGGCAGGGAGAAAATGACCTTCAAGGTAAAGACAAAAATACATGAATAGAACCCCACACACAGACATGCATGCACAAATTTAATATTCCTTCAAAACATCAGTCTCATCCAGAAAAACAGCATTAGGCTGTTAAAAGTAAAAGTCATGTTGTAAAACCTTAAGGATATTTGGGATATAAATGGAAATCAGCAAAGGTGCTTGGATTTTCAAATATCCATCATTTCTATTTCACATTAACGCAAAGGAAAAATGTATAAAAGTAAAACAACTAATTAGACTGTGAGAGTTCTTAGAGAAAATTCTGCATATTGGATTACTTGAATAAAAATATAAACGCAAATCTATCTTGGTGTACATAGATAGACAAAGACTAATGTAAAGTCACGCATGTGCTTTGTACTCTTTCTCGTTCTCATGCATGTCAAATTTTCCTAATGTCAGAAAGTGTTTCTGAATGATGAGGTGCCCAAGAGTTTGGCTTTCATCATCTTCCCTGGGTAGCATGGCTTTTCCTCTTCTCCTGCTTCTAGCACTTCCATAGGTCATGAACCGCATCTCATTACAGGTAGACTCCCATTTGAAATGTACTTCCATAATACCAAGATTGTTTTTGATACATAGAGACTTTTCCTTGAAGCATCTACACTAAAAAAAAAACTATAATGAGGTTCTTTCCAGGGAAAACTTTTCCCATTTAGTGGATTTTGCCTAGTGTCTGAAGTTTCTCAGGGTTTAATGACATTTTCTTCTGAAGTCTTGAAAATTGATCTCTTCGAGTTTTCTTTTAAAATCTTGGCAAAAATGAGCCATTTCCCAAGGATAAGAAGAGCAAATCTGTCGGTGGTGTGTAATTCATAAGGAGGGGATGCAATTTCCAGGTTATGAGAATTACTTCTTTTGAGTAACTGACTTCAATACATGCTTTTTTGCTCCTTAACTAAAGGAAAACTTTGCTGTATTTTGCTTCTTTAAATAAAAATTGAATGTTCAAAATATAGAGTGAAATTCTGATTAAGGGTCAAGAAAAAAGTGCCTTATTTTTATAAACCACAACTATAGTTTAGATTGTTGTATCTGCTTGCATCTTTGGGGATTTTTGCCTTCATTCCCTTCAAGGTGGTACAGTCGCATTTCCTTAGCACTCTGCAAGGTTTCTCAAGGTCGGGGGCAAGAACTACTCAAACTAAAATCATCTGGCATTCTTTGTGAGCAAATTAATGAGGCTTCTGTGTCTGTAATAAGAAACTGTAAGAGATGGGTGTGAACTGACATTTGAAAAGTTCGCTAGGAATGAATGTAAATTAAAAAGCCCTGTTGTTGATGTTCGGAGGCTGCCTGTTGGTTCCCAGCTGCCCGGCAGCTCAGACCCGAAATAATCACACAGAAAATGTATTAATTAAATCACTGCTTGCTTGGCCTATTAGCTCTAACTTCTTATTGGCTAACTCTTACATCTTAATTTAACCCATCTCTGTTAATCTGTGCATCACCACGAGGTCGTGGCCTACTAGCAAAGTTTCAGAGTGTCTGTCTCTGGTGGCTTCATGGCTTCTCGCTAATTCCTCCTTCTTTCTTTCAGCATTCAGTTTAGTTTTTCCCCACCTACCTGGGCAATTCCCTGCACATGTCCAAGACAGTTTCTTTATTAACAAATGATATTCACAGCATACAGAGGGGAATCCCACCAAGCCCTCTTCTTCATACATGACACAAAATATATTTTCTAGTACATGATAAGATACCTACTGGAAACTGGCAGATTTCTTTGTACATTCACTGAAATGTGGGCAAACATGGGACTCTGAAAAGCAAGTAATTGGTCATTGACAGGTGGAATGTGCGGCAGTGACAAGCCAAGCCCCGCAGTTTCTGGGCAGACAAACCCTTCTTGGGACTTCCCTGAGGCACCATACTTGGCATTCTGTTTCTTCTACCTCTACAATGAAGCTTTAGGGGTACATTTAGGAACTTTCGGGTTCATGTCGAATTTTCTAATACTTTGGAAACAATTTTCACCAATATTTGTATTTTTCTCACATAGAGAAACTAAACTGTAATGAATTAGACTTTCAGATGTGGAAGCAGAGCTTAACTCTGACACTGTAAATCACTTGACTGCCTTCACATCCAGGACTCGAATATTGGGAGTTAGGGTAGGAACTGAGATACCCAATGACAGTTTGAAGACAGAATTACAAAATACAGAAGCAGACTGGGTAGAGCTCAAGAGATCAGAGCTGTTACTACAGAGAAAATCAGCTTTAGAGGCTTCATGGCTGCTTTTCATTGTTGCTAGGGTTGGATACTTGCCATTTCACTGTGAAGCACTTTACAGATATCATCTGACTTAATCGCTACAGATCTTTTCTTCTAATATGAGTGTAATAATTTATATGTTACACTCCAACTCTTTTTTAGAAAAAGAAAGCACTTGTCCTTGATGCTGAGTATGTAAGACAAATTCAGGAAAGAACTCCGAGGTGGAACTTCAGAAGATAACTTTGAACTGAAAAGGAGAAGACCAGAAAGAAGTCAAAATAGAACATGTTTGAGGAAGAAAACAGTTTCATGTGAGCCCAAACCCAAGCCCATTGTCCATTTGGTGCTTGTTGATTTCCCACAAAAGCTCTGACTTATTTGCTCTAATTTGTTGAACCTTCTGTTTGCTGCTGTCTTTGATAGACTTCATTATCATACATACCTGAAGAAGCCCAGTGTCTAGAAGCATCTGAGCGATAGCTTGGAGGGCTCATTGTGGGAAAGAAGTTTAATTAGCATAACTGCAGAGAGACTTCTCCTTTTTACCACACATGGTTGTGTGATGATGTGTCCCTCACCATTGGTCAGCATCTTGGTTGTCATTTTCTTTTTCATTTTCTGCCATGTTAACCACCAAATCTTTATCTCTTACTCACTCTCAGCCTTTGTTTTCAAGGATCAGTTCATCACAAATAAATCTAAAATAAACATTTCAAATGAGAACACAGCACATCACATTCACCTGAGCTGTGTTTCATGAGTATATTGTAGATCATATACACAGCTGCATGGCAGCATAAATAGTGAAAACATAACTCACTCCATGACTTATGTGTGATTAAAATCTAATAAGCATATTTACAGTCTATTCATTTTTTAAAAGAAGCAAAATAATTGAATCCCAAAACCTAGCTTCATCAACAAAGCAAAATTATTTCAGTCTATCCACAATTCACTTGTAGTTTCAAAGTATTTCCAATTGAAAAAAACCAAACAACCAGAATGTTATTATGATAATCTCCACTTAAAAATCTCTCTGATCTGGATTTTTAATTACGCAAGTGTATTTTTCTCTCACATTTCTCTCCCTTATTATTATAAATTGATTAGTTAAATCAGACTATAATTAAAAAATCATAGACTGAATGGTTCTTTTCAACAAAGATCTTTATTTCACTCTGTGAGCCTAGTAAGTCCAAGACCAAGTGTCTACATACTGGATGTCTATGAAAGCTCTTGTGTGGTTCCGAGACAGAAAGAAAGGATGGGAGAAGGGGACAAAATGAAAGAATTGAAGAGGGAAAATGAGTAAAGAGGGGAGAGGGACAGGGGGAGGCAAAAAGGGGGAGAGAAAAATGGGTGAGAGATTGCTATATTTCAGTTCTAATAGCTTCTCCTGTTTTCATATAGTACTAACCACATCCTAGGCACATCCCATACCATTTCGTCCAAACTAAATAATGTTGTAAACCCCTGCCTTCAGACGTCATCACACTAGGGTTTCAGGTTTGAATATATGTGTTTGGTGGAGAGAGATATTCAGTCTTTAACCCGTAATTACCTTCTCTTTGTACAACTCTGTCTAAACATCTTCCTTTATTCTTACTAAGTTATTGATAGCTCTGGGTGAATATAGAAGCTCTATTTGCTACATGAATTTCAATCTTATTAAAGAGAATGAGAAAATGGATGGTCATCTACTCTCCTCTAGAAGATCTAACAGAACATTTTCCACCTGTGATATTTGGTAGTAGTTTCTTCTTGGAAAGTTATTCAAATTAAAAGTAAGCCCTGTCAACATTGTTCAAAGAAAGAGAAAGAAGGACTATTTCCTTGGAGAACTTAAGATAACCCACATTTTTTATCTGGTATCTATAATCCATAATTTGATGAATTTTAGTGCTTTGTGTTTTGCTCACAATATGATGGAGTCATCAGCCACAGGCACACTGAGTGATTTTATGACATGTAAGTTGCAGTCCAAACTACTACATCCCAATACCTGTGGATACCCAGTTCTGCTACTCATCCGTTAAAACGTTTCCTTTTCTCTCTTGGACATTTTTGGTGCTCTCATTAAAATTCATCTGGTCAAATCTATGTTGTCTTATTTATAGAATTTTAATTCTAATATAGCGATATATAATAATAGGAAACAAATAAAGTGATGAACAATGTAACTACTTGTTATAGCAGCACAAGAGAACGAACAGAGTGATACTATATCAGCAGCATTAACTTCCATCCGGAAACAATGGAGGCTTCCTTAGTTATGTCGATTCTTAATCTCTCTCAGTGTTGTTGAGGGTTTTCAATGTACAAGTCAGATACTGTTTTTGTCAACTTTGATACAATTTTAAATAGGTATAGTCATTAGTTTAGTGTCCATGTTGCCCACTGTTGGTGTGAAGGAACACACCAATTTTATTATGTAGGATTTTATCTTACATAATAGAAATTGGATTTATCCTCCTGACATTTTTACAAATTAAAGAAAAAGGTTATGTGTATGTGTGTTTGCTTGTATATAAGTGCATTTATATGTGTATCTGATGCCCATGGAGTCCAGAAGAGGACATTGGATACCCTAGAACTGGAGTTGCAGAAGATTATGAGCTGCCATGTGGGTGGTAGGAACCAAAGTGGGCCCTCTGCAAGACTGACAAACACAGTCTCTAGTCGGGTTTAACATAGTTATTAATCCAGGACCTGGATTCAAGTAAACAGACCTGCATCCACATCTTCACTTCTTCCATGCGGACTGCAGCTGTATGGTTCCACCTGCCCAAGGTCAACACCCCTTGATATGTGTGCCTGGCAGGATTTGTCCTTCTGTATATTCTTCATGTATGTGCATTTTAAGCATTGTGCTTCCTTGTACTCTGAAGTGTTAAGTGATCACTTTTAACCACTACACACTTTACTTCCATGACTTATCATCTTTCCCACATGCACAGAACTAAAATCCTAGGTTTTCTTTTGTGACAGTCAAAGGCCAACAAGACATCTAACATATAGATTTTTATTTTGGTGATAATCTACCAAGGACCCTCTGACCCTCTTCAAAATAATAAAGCAGAAAAGCTTGGATCCAAGTGAGTATCAGCAGGAGTTCTACTCACTTCCATGCACCTGTTCATGGTGCTGGATGTGTACAACAGTCAGTATATGAATTTTCACTGTTAAATTGTTTCAACATATTTGTATATTCAATTTTTCACACAAAAATAGTTTTAAAAGTAAATGCTCCCATAAGTCTAGTTTAGGTTGTCCAACTTCTTCTCTGGCTATTCATAGATTTCTCAGGATTTACATGCTCTGTCAAACAAGATTCTAACACAAGAAAGTTGGAAAATTAACCAGGAAGGCTGTAAACACTGAGAGTCCTTGGAAATCAGGCGCTCAAGTGACAAGCAAATGCCCGGAAGCTCTCTCTGTTTTTTGGAGGACATGAGCATTAGGGGCACTTGAACTGAGAGCACAGGAACAGGGTCTCCTTATATTCCAAGATAGGCTGTCTGAAAAGACTTTGCATATGTTCATTACAGTCGCCGACACGTGAGCAATTCACACCTTGGCAGAGTTATCGGGTGCAGTGCTGTCTTTGGATCTAATTTTCATTCTAACAGAAACATGAGAAGTGAAATCACTGCACAGCAGCAGAGAGAAAAGCCCTTCGCATTGGGCTGTTTTCTGCAACCACCTCTGAAGGGAATTCAGGAAAAAGCATACATGGACGAGCATTAGGTTGTATTAGGTTTAATGCAAACTGTTTCACTAGATAACGGCAGATGTAAGCTCCAAATTGCCCACATTTGGAACCCTTCCATTAGCAAGCGCCCACCGAGGCTTGGATCTAAATTGTTTACTGACAACATTCTATATTTCTGATTATAAAAATAGTCAATATTCTAGGATTCCAGTGTTCAGGATTTCAACATATGTTAGAGAATGTGCTAGAAAACCTATGGAGAAGTTTACGTAAACTCACTATGAAAATTTATGGACAAATTATTAGAAGGAGGTGAGGAAAGGCAGACTCTCAGAGACTTTCCTTAAAAAAAAAACACATTTAAGGGAAAAACTCCCCTTTTCCGGTCATTTATATTTAATTCAGGAGGTAAATATGAGGGTATGTTTTTTGAAAAACTGATTTCTCAGATGTGTGTCGTATTGAAATTTTACCTTGTGATCAAATTGGGCTGTTAAAAACAGTTATCATGTTATTCAATTGATTGATGATTGATAAATATACCAGCAGGTAAATATCTGTGAGATTAAAGCAAGTCAGATAAAATGTTCGTGGCAGTGTACAGTGGAGATGAACGTTCAACAGAAAACAATTCCAACTCACTTGCACGTTGGAAATTTTCCTAACCAAAGGTTTTAAAAGTGAACGCACAGCACAGCCACTTTTGGGTGGCCTAGAGGAACCATCAGTACCTTGCCAAAATGACGCAGAGTTAGCCACACAGGCTGATGGTTTTCTGTCTGTGAACTTACACATTCAAAATGGTTTCTGCCATGCTAGAAAATGAATACAAATTATGAATTTCAGCTCTTTAAATGAACTAGTTTTCGGGCAATTTCAGCCCCCGCACTTACTCATGATATGCCAGAGGTGTGATAATAGATGATTCTCAGATTAAAATGACCGTCAGGGAGAAAGCCCTCTTTAATCCTCATGGGCCTTTCAGAAGCCGCTGCAGTTCCACAGCATAGGCAGCACTTTGTATTAAAGACGGCAGGGAAAGGGTATCTTCAGTGTGGGTGAGGAAGGTACAGCATGGTGCAGCTGTGATTTCTGCTGCACCTTAAAGTGGGATTTTCAAGCTGATGAGATGTAATTTAGTGATGAGACAAAATATCCCATCTCTCACTGCCACTCAGTCACTGTTTTTTCTCTCTTTGCCTCGGGTCATCATCCTGTTGATACTGTGATTTGCATGGTTCACATTCCTTTTTGTTCATGCGGTGTATGTATTTCAAGAACTATATTCTTTAAAGATATCATTTATAGCTTAATTATGTGTGTGCATGTGCACACACATGTTGGGGCGTTGTGGGTGTACAGGGGCTGTACACATGAGTGCAAGTACCTATGGAGGCCTGAAGAGGGCAATGGTTTCTCTGGAGCTTGAGACTGCGGGGGCCCACCTAACTTGGGTCTTACCTAATGAAGGTAGCTTTAGCTCCCTACAAGGGAAGTAAGTGCTCTTCACGGCTGAGTCATCTCTGCTAAACTCTCCTGGTATTCCATTTCCTCAGAAGAATGGTGATCCTCATACTATAGTCTTGTGGTGAAGCACTTTGTCCCATTGCTTGTGAGATTCATTCACTTTGTTTCTACAGCTGTTTTCTCTTATTTCAGTTGATGCATCCTATTTCATTATTTGAATTAATCTCTTTATTTATTCATCTTAATGTGAACTGAAATTAGATATATTCATTCATTTGGGATTTAGCAAGAAATTTTTTGTAGTGCTCATTCTTTTTTTGGGGGGGATGTGTGTCAAGGGACAACCCAGGCCACATTCTTATTGATACCTCTTTAGTACACATATAAATAAATTTTGTTTACATATATTATTAAAGTTCATGGGTGGGGTCTTTTTCACCTACATTAAACATTCTACAGAGCTGATGGATTGATTAGAATTTTAGTTGTAGTGGAGAGTTGGAATATTCCAGTCTCCTGCCTAGTTACCTTGGGCTATCTTAGTTCTTCAATAGCCATTTACTGCCTAATTCTATGTATAACGTAACATCCTTGGAACTATTGCGGAAATCCTTTTAGAACATACAGACTAGCCTCCACGAAGCCAAAGCTAAGAATGACATCGGACAATGGCTAAGCTTATATCTGACTTCACTGCTTGCCATTTCCTGTCCAACAGATTTTTCCACCAATGCGTTTGAAAGGCATCTTGTTCTGTTATTTTTGTTCCGTTATTACTTTTCAACATAATGGACCATAACAGGAGAAATGACTGCCTATTTTTGTTTGCCTTCCTTTCTAAATCTACTGCTTCAGATTGTTTCAGAGGAAAAGCTTACTATGTGATGCCTTTAAAACCTAAATTTTTCAGTGTTCTTTGTTTTCCCTCTTTTGTCTCCCATTTTTTCAGGGGATTTTAAAGTAAATGAATGTGTAATGGTATTGCATCTGCTGAAATATGCAATATGATGGTTATTTGTTATATTTCCCTATTTTTATATCTTCTGTGCATGTTAACTTTATTTACCTGATATTTAGACGGCAATTTTGTATGTGTTTGTGTCTATTTTGTTTTCGTTTTGTAATTGTTTGAGTTTGTTTGTGACTTTGAAATTGAAATTGAATAGTTAATTGTATCACAGAGTAAATCGAGTCTGCAGGTGAATTTACTTTTTCTTTTCTTTCTTTTTTTCACTCTGTTATCCATATTTTTTGCACTCTGATATTCATATCCATCTAATATAAATGTTATGCTGAGTGTGGAATACAGTTATTGTATGTTGACTTTATCATAATTTCAGAAATATGTCCTCATTAGAGCTAACCATTGAGAAGTTTATTCCTTAAAATTTTTAATGGTAAGCTCAATTTCTTTCACACTTACGAGATACCTATTTTGTTTCATATTATCAACTGCTAAGGGATAATGCTCTTGTACGCCATAAAGATTTATCACTTGCATTGACTTAATGAAATACTGATTGGTCAGTAACCAGGCAGGAAGTATAGGCAGGAAGACCAGACTAGCAGAATTCTGGGAAGAGGAAAGGTTCAGTCTGCGATAGGTACCCAGATACAGAGGAAGCAAGATGAAAATTCCACACTGAGAAAAGGTACCAAGTCACATAGCTAAACACAGATAAGAATTATGGGTTAATTTAAGTTGTAAGAGTTTATTAATAATAAGCCTGAGCTAATAGGTCAAACAGTTTATAATTAATATATGCCTCTGTATGTTTCTTTGGGACTGAATGGCTGGCAGGACCAGGCTGACAGAAACTTCAGTCTACAATCAACTGTTTGTATAAGTTTAGACTTTCATTTATAACCATTTAAAACTTGTATGCCTAAAGCTTTTTATCTGCCTTTCTGCTATTGACAATATCTCTCATGATACATCTTTTTCATTTTTTTGTATTATGCCTCTTTTAAAAATCAGTTTTTTCTCTCTTCTATTTTCTAAAACTTTTTCTTCAAATTTTCTTGCTTCATTCACTCAAGAAAGTCTTCAAGGTGCAGTGGAGCTGGTGGGGAAGGCAGAAGGCTTAATGGGAATACAGGGCAGGAAGTTTTCTCGCCTAATGGTTTCCATTACATCTCAGGAGGCTACTGATGATGTGAGTTCAAATTTTCTTAGATAGGATAGAGAAATTCATACTGTTTCAAATTCATCCATAAACATATCATAACAATAAGGAACATGATCTATAATTGTCATAATGGAAAGGATAGGTGGGAAACTCATTTCATAAAGATCATTTACTTTTAAGTAAGTTAGCAAAGGTCTTTCAGTATGTGAGAATCTCAGTGGATAAAAGTTCATCATATGTTTATAACTCCTAACCCAAATAAATACTTGCATCTGAACCATGAGGAAAGTGAACAAAGTTAGTTTTATATGGAGCTGTGTTTGACAGGATTTAATGGGATTCCCAGCCTTGATACAGGGGGATGAGCTTAGTTCTGCCTCAACTTGATGTGTCATGCTTTGTTGACTTCCATGGGAGGCCTGCTACTTTCCTAAAGGAGAAGGAGGAGGAGTGGATGGGGAGAAGGGTAGACAGGAGTGGGGTTATTGAACGGAAGGAAAGGAGGGAGGAGAAACTATGTGGTTATTATGCAAAATAAAATTTAAAATTAATAAAAGAAATGAAATAATTTAATTATAAAAAGATTTAGAATAGAAGAAAGTTTGCAGATACATGTGGTCCTTGTCCAGGTGATAAAGTATCCTCATGGTGTCCATATTCCAAATATTTCTCTTTAAATGCTGTATTTGTTTTATTGCAAATATGCTATTTTCCATTATTTTTAAATCATCCATCCCCATCCTTCCTGGAAGAAGGCAGCAGCACTGTTGTTACTCTACAAAATTATGAGATTACGTTTTTGTTTCTGTGGTTCCCTAATATCATTTATTTGGTATTGATTGCACTGTTACTAAGATGCTACAGCATTCACCAGACTAAGGATGGTTTAGGTAAATCATTCAAGAGCTGTTACGTTTCTGCACTGGAATTGATGGTGATGATACGTGCAAATCTTACCTGAGCTGCACAGGAAAATATGAACAGCAATTCAGCTTTTTCTTGAAAGGTGGCTGTCTTCAGCCATAGCAATAACCAGAATACAGAGGAGCCAGTGTGTGTGTGTGTGTGTG
>LOEQ01003973.1:157123-178413 GCA_001685075.1 Bramus lutescens
GAGAAAGTTTTCTTCTATGATTTTGTTAAATATATTTTCTGTGCTTTTGAGTTGGCCTTCTCCTTCTTCTATACCTATTATTCTTAGGTTTGGCCTTTTCATGGTGTCCCATATTTCTTGGATATTTTATATTAAGCTTTTGTTAGATTTAATGTTTTTATTGACCAATAAGTCTATTTCCTCTATTGTATCTTCAGCGCTTGAGATTCTTTCTTCCATATCTTGTATTTTACTGTTTATGCTTGCATTTGTGGTCCCTGATAGTTTTGCAATTATTTCTGTTTCTATGAATCCCTTGGTTTGTGTTTACTTTATTGTCTCTATTTCATGTTTTAAGTCTTAAATCGTTTCTTTCATATATTTGATTGCTTTTTCTTGATTTTCTTTAAGGGATTTGTTGTTGTCTTCCAATTTTTTTTGTCTTTTTCTCAATTTGTTTTAGGGAATTTTTCATTTTCTCTTTAATGGCCTCAAAAATTCTCCTAAATTATTTTNTTTTAGGTCATTTTCCTCTGCCTCATCTATATTTGGCTGTTCAAGTCATGCTGCTTTAGGGTCACTAGATTTTATTGTGTCCTGTTGCTTTTTGTGGTGTTGCGTGTGTTCTTTCCTTGTCTCCCCATCTTTTCCTCTGATTGGTGTAGTTGGGGCTGTCTATGACTCTGATGATCAATCTTCCAGGGACTAGTTACAAGGCTCAGATGGTTGCTCCTCATGGTGCAGTCAGGACCACAGTTCTAGTCATCCTGTTGGTCACTTTGTGTTCCTGGAAATTGCTTGGAGCTTGCAAGGTTCATGTTGCAATACCAGGAGGTTTTTGGGCCAGCTCCCACAGAGACTGCTTGCTTGGGGATCTTTCTCTTGAGGTTGCTGCCTTGGGCCTGCTTTGGTAGAGGTCCTGGCTCAGTCCTACTCCCTCAGAGTTCCCAGACTCATGTATGGACCACAGAGGACTCTGAATCCAGCATACTCCCTGAGAAGTTGCTCCCTTGTACCTGCTTCTGTGGAGTTTGCTGTCTCAGGCTTGCTCCAGCATAGGTTGCTAGCTCAGGCATGTTTCTGTAAAATGACCACATATGTTTTTAAAAGATATGCCTACTTCTTGCAACCAGATCACTCATTTACATCAGTGAATGTCATCAACTTACTACACCTTAAATGGATTAGTCCACTGGTTTGACCATAACCTTCCAGAACCAATCACTTCCCACAGCAACACTGAGGATTGTTTTGGAGAGCAAGCCTTCAACACAAGAGGCTGAGCAGTGGGCACTGCATATCTGAATCACAACACATGTACATCCAAGCAATGAAGTAAAATTACTTCTTTTCACAACCCTCAGCTGCCTCTGAGAAATCCCGAGACTTCCTGTTATGGCATTGTAAGGCAGTGAAAAGGAGGTACAGAAATTTAATAAACTAATCTGACCCTTCCAGATTCCTGCTTCAGTGTCATTATCTGTTTCTGTGTTGTAGGTCCCTTTATTCATGGGGTTCTTCTGTTATAAAGAGCAGTGCTTTAGGAAAAGAATATGATACCAACAAATATCCCATTTATTTTCAGAGGACAGGAGATCATTATTATTTTCTGAGCCGTCTTAGGACTTATTTGAAATAATACAAGTTAGCAGATATAAAGTAGATTGCTGTGCCAAAGCTTTTGATAATGCAGTGCCTCTAGAATGCTGGTGCCTTGGCTATGTGTTGTGCTCACAACATGTCCTTCAAGGTCTGTCATGTTACATGCCTTGAGTTCTGTCAGCTTCATTTCCTTTCTCCCAAAGCATGTACACTTGTTTATAACACTCAGTCTTGTTTGTGCTTATACAATCCGCTGTTTTTTCTCTGATTTGTTTTTACAAGATGCTTATAAATTCCTGGCAGAATAGAATCATATGCATTTCAATTACATATCATGACTATGGCAGGCAAGCAGCAGTGCTCATGAAACAAATTTTTAAATTTAACTCCCCAGTGTAAAAACAAAACCCAGCGTTTTGCTGATGGGATTCCAAAATAGAAAAAGAAATATAATTTCCTAAATTTCATGTTTTTAAGCATAGAAGTATGTCCAGAATGGTAACTGAGGATGATATGTCTCTTCCTCTTTCTGACAGCTTCTTCTTATAGCTGCATGTACGCTTATCTTTAAAATGATAACCATATGGTTTTTAATTTATAAGGATCATGTTGGCTATCTAAAGGGAAACTGAATAATCTCCAAGCAGAATTCAAAAGCATATTCCATGTGAGGAGTCAGTACTGGATATGAACTTGTGTTCCTGAGTGAGTTGTGAAAAGAATTGTGCTTTTTAAGAGAAGGACCGCATGAATGTAAAATAATTGATCCTTGGACTAACTCAATGTGGTAAAAACTTGCTTATATAAGCAGGTCTACAATATCTTTCCCCAAACTATAGTGAACCAAGAGGCAAATATACCACTTTCTTGCAGAATAGGTTGTGTGTGTGCGTGTGTATGTATGTAATATAGTCTCTGTGTATTGTATTTTAGACAAAGTTTCTCCAGCTATACTCCAACTTAGATTCCTCATTTATGAGCCTTCTATGTGCTATTCAACTGTTATTACAGGCATGAGTCATGATGTCTGATATGTGTGTACATATGGTATATATGTATCAGTGTATGTATATGATGTATATTCTGACAATGTCTCTGTGATTGTGGTGTCTGGCATAGAGTAAGCACTCATTTAGTTATTGATAAACAACAAGCACACTTTATAAACACAGAAGTATTCCATGTTTTAAAGTATCACAGAATTATCTTTTATATTTTTTACTGACCTGCTTGAAGAAACACACACACACACACATGCACACCATTTCTTGGAATAAAGTAATTTTTCTTTTTATATCTTCTGTGTTCTTTCTTCAGTCAGCACCTGACAGGGTATAAATGCTTGTTTATGGGCTCAGCATGGGTAGGGTAAAGTGCAGTATCCTGTGCATCTGTGCAACTGTATACATTGTTATTGTTAGGTTTCTTTACTCTTTGGGGGACCCACTACCAAGCTCCCAAATAAATAAGAGACTTGTTCTTACTTATGAATGCCTGACCTTAGCTCGGCTTGTTTCTAGCCAGCTTTTCTAATTTAATTTATCCTGTTTCTTTTTAACTATATTTTTGCCTTTGGGCTCATTACTTTTCTTTATTATTTACATCTTTCTTTACTTCATACTCTGTGGCTGGCTGTATGGCTGAGTGGCTGGCCCCTGACATCCTCCTCTTCTCCTTTTCTTGCTCCTAGTGCCTGTCTCTGGGTTTCTCCTTCTATCCATTCTCTCTACATGCCTGTCCCACCTATCCTTTTTCTTGCTTGCCTATTGGCTGTTCACCCCTTTATTAGGCCAATCACATGTTTTAAAGAGGCAAACTAGCACAATTTTACAGAGTTAAGCAAATACAACACATCTTTGCATCAGCAAACAAATATTCCACAGCATAAATGAATGCAACACACCATGAACTAATATTCCACCCCAGACTATAGTACAGGTAGGCTGAGAAAAATGGAGGCTGGATCTCAGGGACTTTCCAACGAAACCTTGTGCTGTCCTGTCATCAAGTCAGGACTGCATTCAGGCAGAGACAATGCTTCATTCCCAGGCTCATAGAGCCATGAGTGATACTTGAGAACACCAGACACAATGGTGAATGCAGTAATCCCGGGTTGCCAAGCAACTAAGGGAATTCTAGAAAGGACAGATAAGAATGGATTCAGATTAGGTTCACTGAGGAATTTAGAAAAAAACATAACCTTCTCTGATAAAACTTAGTAAATGTCATTCAAATTGGTAGGAAAAAAAGTGAGGGGGTTATGAGTTAGAACAAATTTAATTAACCAAGTTGAATAGATAATGTCCATGAGTTAATATTTTGAAACTGTTTTAAATCCTGAGGAAGATTGTGTTAACACTAGAATCAAACAGATAAGATTTTCTAATAAAGACAACTTTAAACAGATGTTCTCCTGAGAGAAAACCAATCATCTCCAATAGGATTTGAGTCAGTTTACCAACCATGATGCATACAGATGCCAATAGGACTGCAAAGGGCATTCATATGTCAGGAAGCGGCAGAAACAGACTTCCCCAGCTGATGCTCCTCTGAGACCCAACTCACAACTCTGGCAAAACAAACAGTAATCCTTCAGTCTAAAGACGACTAATGATTTAAAGTCAGTATTATCTAATCTATATACTATAGGAGCAATGGGAACCCAGTCTACTACACCGAACACCACTGAAAAAGTGCACAAACAAGTATAATGATAGCTCACTTAAGACCTTTATTTTGCTAATTTTATCCTAGACTGAAGTAAGAAAATCATACCCACCAGTCGGTGTTCCTGCATTTTGCTTACTTGGTTTATGTTCTAACATGTGCAGAGGAATTTGACACCCCAAGATGGCTGTTGTTATTTTAATATTTTATCAGTAAATTAACAACCATATTTTTATGTTATCCTAAATTTCAAAAATAAATTTACGACTCCAAATGTGATTAAGTATTTTTTAAAAGGAATCAAACACAAAAACAAAATTAGAAAAAGTTAGGAATATTTGGAAATTTTCTGTTTGGAAAATACTACTTTGGAATTAGTGGGGCAATCTTCAAACTTGGCACATACCCTTCACTTTGATCAAAACAGGAAAGATTGTGTTGCAATCGTAGTTTTGGCTAACATGACCTATAAGTTGTTTAGCTTATTAGGATCTCTTATGTAAAGGATTCCAGTGCAGAAAATGCATGCATGTTATAATACAGCAACAGTGTAGCTTGTAATGGAAGTTCAACTAGTTTTGCTGAGTTTAAGATGGCCTACCTTACAGGCATTTATATTTCACACCTCATTAGTGTGAGCTTTGCACAGATGTATTTGGAGTAAATAAAGCTGATTTAATTTAAATTTTTATAACGGAGAATTGAATGTAGAAAAGGTTGAAAAAATTATAATTGGCCATTTCCCACTGTTGTAGCATTCATTTGTTTGATGATGTCAGTTACAAGGACAGACATTATCGTGAGATGGGTTATTATTGTTTGATCTTATTTCATTCTAATGAATAGGAAATAGCTACGTGTCCTGTTAAAGGCAACAGGACTGTAATAATTTCGTCTCTCCTGTGAGGAAAGTTGTCACTGGGTTTTAACTTGGTGAAGACATATTATAAAAACATTAGCCACGGGGAAAGTCAGAGGCATTTCTTCTCTGAACATATTCATGTTTCTGAGGAAAGTGCTTATTTTCGGTCAATATATAGGCACCAGTAATTTATTTTCCCATCTAAAATTGAATGGTTATTTGTTGGCATCCTAAAAGTAAATTCACCAGGAGTCAGAATGCCTGGAAATAAACTCACAAGGCATGGGACTTGACCAACAAGAGCAGGAGAAAAATGGAGTTTGAATGGACTTGAAAAATGAGTGCAGGACAATGAACTTTCAAGTCACTCAGATGCGCCTACAACAGAGAGCTTTGGTAGATCATTTAAGTTGCAATATTCTTAAGTTCAGTATGTTCTGTTAGTTGTGTGGGTGTGTGTAATCAACAACCAAACATCTCAGAAGTTTCCGAATGTTTATTTCCAGAAAATGTCATACCTTACTACACTCAAGGCATTCTGATTTCTATTCATTATCTTGCCCCTTGCTCTCCTCCTCATCATCATCTGGGAGCTGGGGACCTACTACAAAAGCACTTTAACACTGAAATGTTCATTTCTTTCATGGACTGTGACGTCTGTCATAGGATGTTGTGAAAAGGAGCCATATTATAATACATGGGTTTTCTTGTGTCTATTTATGTGATGTCTTGGATTCAACATAATGACTTGTAATTCATCCAAGCTGCTGAGAATATGGACAATCTTTTCTGATTACATTGTAATTTGTGTACATTTTTATTTATGAGCATTTGGGTTGCTCCTAGCTTTTGGCTGCCATACATAAAGCTGTTGCAAACATATCTTTCATTTCTCTTGGATAAAATACCTAAGAGAGGAATTTCTGGACCGTAGTATAAATCATGTCTTACTTTAAGAACAAAAGCAGCACGTACATTTTTGGCTGCTTTCCTATTTTGTAGTTACTTTATTCACTGTTGTTTTTATGGCTTAAAAATTAATGTGCTAGCAAGATTTATTTTAATACTGAATTCTGCATGATTATACATTACTTAGTATGCAATAAGTTTAAAATAGTTTGGGGAATAAAAAGCAGGTGACTAATTAACTGACCTTTTGACAGAGATTATTTTAGACTGTACAGAGTCCGTGTTTTCATTCACAAGTTCATAAGAGAATGAGGGGAAGGACCAGAGACACGGCATGAGATAAACTGCTTCCAATTATGCTGTTTTTGGAGACTGAGGAATAGTTACAAAAAGGTAGGTGCCCCTAGAACTGCAAGCTATGAAAATCAAGGGAAGGCGTGTTCCCCCACACTTCCCTAGAGCATCAAAGGATACATCCCTCACTTCCTTCCTGCTCTGACATCTTCTTAAAATCAACAGAATTTCCCTGTGACACATTGTTTCACAATCCACTAGGAATGGGACATGT
This sequence comes from Bramus lutescens, assembly GCA_001685075.1. Taxonomy (NCBI): domain Eukaryota; kingdom Metazoa; phylum Chordata; class Mammalia; order Rodentia; family Cricetidae; genus Bramus; species Bramus lutescens. Next base: position 163,711 of record LOEQ01003973.1, read on the forward strand.
AACACATCACAAGGAGATGTGGACAATGATGATGAGACCAAATGTGTCCATGTGACATTGCAGCTTCAAATTAAGCACTGAAGACTCTGTTGCATTATAAGTTCATACTGTCCTGGCGTGTGGAGATGGGTCCACCACACACGTCTCATGTGTTTGACAGGTAGATTCTCACTCCTTGTTCCCAGCGTACCCTTTACTTCACCTGAAGATATTCTGTATATCTGTTGGTAAGAATGATGCCATTTGGACTTTTTGTAATCCCTTGCTGAATCTTGAATTCTAACTTGACAGATTTTTTTTTCTGAACACACTGAAGTCACCATTTCACCCATTTCGTCCAGTTTTCAATGTTGCTGTGGAGATCTCAGCTGTCAATGTAATAGTATTCCTTTTGACTGCTTTTAGGACTTTCTTGTCTGTTTGATTGTCTTCAGTTTCTCTACTGTGTATATATGGGAGGATTTTTAAAACTGCCACACAGGACTCTGAGGGATTATGTAATCTTCACACAGTATTGGTGATTTTGGCCAATGAAAGAAATACCTCCATCAGTTTCTTTGAACATCATCTCTCTCTCTCCTTCTCTCCCTGCCTCCCTGCTTACACCCATGAGCAATTCCTTGAAACTCAGTTGCGAAAGGGCTTTTTGAGACTCCGGTATTATAGAAAAATCACTTATACTAGGACTTCATTTCTTGAATATCAAAAATGTTTTTCTCTCAAGCTGTTGCTTCAGTGTCATAGACCTCATTTGGAAATCATTCAGTGAACATTGACTTCTGCTATGTTGTTTTCACCTTACAACAAGAATTCTTATTGAGACAAAACATAATTCTGTGGAGTAGTGTGAAAGCCACACATGAAAAAAACCCCACAAGAATGGGAATTATGTGGTAGGGTTTACCGATCTCATACTGAATTATTTTATTAACTTATATTTTTCATTATACAAATGAACACCTAGTATTCCTTTTATCCCAAGCACTGTTCAGGTGCTAGAAACAATGCTTAACTAGAGACACTGCTGTGTTTGAAGGATAATCAACATGTGGGGAGTTATCAGGCCTGTTAAAGCAGTATCCATTAACTTTCCTGTTAGAAATGAGGTCTCAGATTATGGATGTGCTGGTTGTTCCCTGGTCTTTGTTTAATGGAAAAACTTTCTTATATTCTTACCTATGCTTTTGCAGTGCAGTGGTGTTTTTTTTCATTTGTTTTAAATTAGTATGCTGTGGAACTAGTTGCTGTGAGTGCAAGTGTTAACTCTGACCTTTAACACAGATGTGACTGGTAACAGAATGCTTCTCAGCCCTAGATCCTTCATCTCTAGGAAACAGAAATGATGGTATGTTTCCAAGGAATTGGTGGAGATGAAGGAAGTTAAAACATTTGAAGGGTCTGACATGAGTTAAGAGTTCAATTAATGTAACATTGTGGTAATGAGCCCAATAAATAAGACTATCCCCATAGGCTAAGGTCACTTGCAGTGGCCTGTCCTCACTGTTTCAGAATTCCCCTGACTGAGAAGAATACATAAGCAGCTGGACTAGTTCTACGTGATGGACATGGGCATTTGATCTTACAGCTATTTCACAGATTGAGTCTGTCAATCCCTAAGAGCTCTTTAGCATTCAGAAGAAAAATGAAATATTAGTCGTGTACATTTCCGTACCCGAGCATAGAGCAAACCGTGTTATGTCCACATGCAATATGAGTATGATTGCCTTTTAATTGATTTAGCACTGGTGACACTCAATCCTTCACCTCTCTGTCTCCTAATTAGAACATTATTTTTGCTTTCTTGTATGCTTTTCACAACTTTGAACTTTGAAGGAAGGGACTTACTCTACAGGTGAATATTTGTTTCAGAATATCATGAATTGATATTGGCCAAAGAAACATTCTGAATGTAGAAGTAACATTATCCAAATATGAAAAAATGGAGAAGAGATCATTGTTACCTGAATCCATGACAAAATCAAGATCTATGCTGTGTTATTGAGGTTGAAACTTCAAAACGGATAACTGATGTAAGGACTCAGACCTGATGTTGCTGTGCATTTCTTAATTCATTATTTAGTAATTATTATGCACTACTTTTGCAGAGAGCCAGTCTTTAACACACCATGCTGTCATTGTTTTAGGACTCTGATATCACACCAAATATGACCATTTCATTAGAATTATTGTCAAATACCAACTAAGAATGAAAAGAGGACTTAGACCAAGGATAAAGTTCTAAAGAGAATTCCACATTCTTTCTTAAACTTGGTATTTATAATTATTGATCAGCATGATTTGGTTAATCACCATTACAATTAAGCATTGGCATAATTGTTCACAATAAAGGACAAGGAAAATTACTTGGAGGGAATTAAACAGAGATTTAAAATAAGTATCACTGGAGAAGTATATAGATGTTGTCTCCAAAGCTCAGAAGGCTTAGTCATTGCTAAATAATTAAAGGTGGATGTTGAAAAAAATTGTTCTGGGCAATCAGAAACCACTGAAGGAAATGCTTTTATCTTCAACTCTGATCAGTAAACATTAAGTCTAGTTTTTATTGTAGGGTTTCAGTCTGCGGTGCTTTCTTATTGTTTTCCCCTTACTCAAGTTTTATATATGTTCACATTCAGTATTAGAGAGAGTTCTCCTTCAGCTTTATTGATCTTAAAACATATTTAAAATGTCCTGGATGTATTTATTTTATGTATATGAGTGTTTTGCCTGCATGTATATAAGTGTACCTCTTGAATAGCTGGTGCCCTCAATAAGCACAGTTGTAAGCTTCCATGTGGGTGCTTGGGACTGAATTCACACCCTTAACAAGAATAAGTTCTCTTCACTGCTGAGCCATCTATCCATCCTTACATATTTCTAAATTCAGGTCCCATCATCTAGACCCTGAGACTCAGAGCAATAACTTGTTTGCATACCGATGTTTCAGTGGTTGTTAATATCTGCCACAATAAATCTTGTTAAAATTGTTATCTCTTACACATACAATATGAACTTTCCAGGACCTACCAATTTGATATCACTTAACTGAACTCATGATATTTTGTGTGTTTTTCGTTAGCGCTGGTGTCCCAGTTTAAGCTTCCTGGAAGTTGCTAGTGAGATTTGAACAGTGAGGTTTTGGGAGGATGCTCTCAGCATCAACTCCTTTGATGAAGTAATGGAAATAATAGAGTCAGAAGGAGAAGGTGGACTACAGATCAGGTATGGGCCAAGGTGTAAGGCATTCCTACAAAGAAGTCTGTAGGTGGAGAAGACCGTCACCTTTGCCTCACCTGACATCAGAACAGTCAGGCATTTATTTGGTCTTCCACGTTGTCCTTTAAAGAGGTGGCATGACCTTGGATGACTTGGTTCTTTTACAGAAAGAACAATAACATGAGTTCTACAGTTGAGAGTTATAGGTTGTCAGCTTTTCCAGAACTTGGGTAATACGAACGGAAGCTGGAGGAAGAGCAGGAATGATACAGACATAGCTGATATGCAGTCCCTGGGGCTCATTGCCATTGCTCCTTAATGTTTTCTGTTCTGAAGGCGCCACTTCTTCCATCATTTCTTTTGTTTTGCCTCGCTCCAGATATCCTTCAGTATCCTCTGCCAGATACTTGGATGATGTAATCCATGAACAATTTGCCTTCTAAACTATTTGTGGCCAGAGTCAGAATGTGGTGGAACACATTTAATCCTAGCACTTGGGAAGCTGAAGCAGGAAGATCCTGACTTTGAGGCCATCCTGGGCTGCATTGTAAGAACTCTATTTCAAAAAACATACAATAAATTATGCACAGAATGTTACTGTCTGTCGCTGAAAATTATCTTCTGCCAAATCTAAGAGTTTCAGTGGCTTATTGAAATGTAATCCTTCTGTGGGAGGATTACTAGCAGAGCGCATAGTTTCTGCTTTCATTTCAGGTTCAACATGAGGAAGAATCTTTTCTTAACAGCCTTCTCCCTTTCCCAGTCTGAAACAGTGGTAAGAAAATCCGCCATGCAGATTCCCATTTGCAGTCCAATCCTCAAGAATTCAAACAAGGGTGGAAAGTATTGGTTATATAGCAGAAAAAGTTTCTTCCCCTGTACAGCCAAATATTATTTGCTTGTTTTTTAGTCCTTTGCATTTGCTATGGACAAGGGTTCTGTGGTTATTGTCAGACAGTTATTGTCAGCTGAGAGGAGCTGATATCTATATGAGGTGTTGTTGCATGGAAAATTATTTGGTTTTATTTTCATACCAACTTTACAATGTAGAGACTATCATATCTGAACTTTTAGGTAAGGAAACTACACTCTGGTGAGGTAAGGTGGGTTTCACAAAGCGTGCAGAATTCAATTATCAATTCTTACCACTTGAGGGTCTTTTCAGAGTATGAAGTTTGAATTTAGACCCTGACTCTGAATACTCGTGATTGTCTAGCTCATTAGCCCTTTGGGTAGAGGCAGGAAAATGGTTATAACTGCTATCCATGCAATACAATGCCCATGTGTCCACTTAAGTGGAGGCCAAATTTCAACTTCTGGTGTCTATCCTCAGGAGCTGTCCACCTTGTTGGTTGACAAAGGATCTCTCATGGTTTTAGAGCTTACATAATTAATTAGATGGCCGGCCAGAGGGCCTCAGAGAATCATCTGTGTTTACCTCCCTAGCTCTGCTGCACCATGTCAAACTGTTTTCAATGGGTTATGAGGAACTCAGGTCAACATTGTGAGGCATTCAACACTTCATTGGCTGAGAACTCTCTTTAGCCCCCACAACACAAAATTTTTGTTGTTGTCATTTTAAAGATTCTACATAAAACATTGTATTCTTAAATGATTTAAGACTACATGATTTCATGAAATTTTTTGTTTTATTATTCCTTGGGACAGAATGCCCAATGCTGTTTCTGACTTCTGTCTTTTCTCTTCACAGATGATCACATCCTGCTCACATACACCCACCATCTAGTACAACTCTAGGGACTTCATCTTGACCTCCATTTTAGGTTAATATTAAGATTCTTTTGATTTATGATAGTCACCTCAATTTTTCAATGTCTAATAAATTTTTGTAACATTTTATGCCTGGGAAATGATAAATATTCAAATACTTTCAAAAAGCCTGACCTAAGACAGGTGGTATCATAATGGAGTGTGGCTGTTGACTGGCAGTTATAAATGTGAAATTATTCAGGTTTGTGCTCAATGGTTATTGAGCAAAAAGAACACACCGACATGTAAAATGTCACTTAGGATAATGTGAGTTACTTATAACTAGTTATTTGAAGTTTGTCTCCCTCAGGAGCAGAATTCATGGCTTGATTCCTATTTAAAATTTTTATTTAGAATATGCTTATGGAGGGAACCTCAGGAGAAATGAAGAAATTGTATTAGGAGACCAGAAAGTCATAATTCAATTTCAGGTTCCACCTCACTTTTGCACAGACCTTGCATTGTGCGGCCTACCTACAAACACACAGGAGAACAACACCATGTCTAGATAAGTTATAGAGCAGGTAACTACAGATGATGCACTGTCTTGGTGTCTCTACTGTGTTTCTTTGGAAGACCTGTGTAAGTCTATGCACAAGGCTAGATATCCCAGCCATCACTACCTCCTACCTACCTCACACCCACACTGGTCACTGCTTTTTGACAATTTCAGGTCCCACAGCCAATGAAATCTTCTAGATGTAGGTGTGAACAGTTAACAGAAAAATGACAAGCGTTTAGTGGTGGCTGAGGGGTCCTGTTCAATAGCCTTGGTTCTTAGAGGGACCTTTGGAGAAAGCTTTTCTTTACTGAGGCTCTCAGCTGTCTAGTTGTGGACACAGGAACTCAGAACAGTGGCAGACAAACCATCTCATTCCTTATTGCATGCGCTTCTTCATGAGTTTCCAGACACTGGGGTTCTCACACTTCTAATCTGAAAGACCTTACCACTTTTCATCAGTTACTCAGTTACAAAGTAGCTTAGTCTTTTACTTAACATTGTAACCACATGTGTGTACAAACCCATGATGGCATGTGCACATTCACATGCACAAGTCCAGGAGTTGAAGATCATTACACGGTCTTTTGTTTCTTCTATGAAATTGATTTCCAAGTTGTCACAGTAGGTTCTTCTAAGTAAGTTACAGAGCAAGTAAGAGGCCCGAGTAATTCAGTTAGTTGAGGTGTTAATTTCAGAATCATGGCATTTACTTCAAGTCATGTAAATCAATAAGATTTATTTATTTCCTTTTCATTGCCACCAAAGAGATACCACAAAAGCCCAGAAGAATGGTGTGCTCTGATGGAATTTTTCATTATACATGAAGAAAGAAAAATATGGAAGAAACAATAGCTTTGGTCTAGGTTGAAAGTGAGGGCCTAAGATAAGATGTCCAACATCACAGTTCTATCTTTCTGCCTCCATCATTTTAAATGTGAAATGTAAAAGGTTATGAAGAAACATTATTAGATGACTTTAGCCAGAAAACCCTCAATTGCAGTTTTTCCAGGGAGCATGATCAGGCTCTTCTATCTCTGGGAACTTTTCATGAATCAAAAGAAGACTTACTCTAGGACCTAGTTAGTAGGAAATCCCTACAGGCTGTCTGCCTTGGGCTGCTTAAGTGTCTCATTTGTACCTGAAAACAAGAGGTGTCATTTTTCCCTGTTCAGGATGTCACAAGCCCAATTTTATTTTGCTAAGGATCACAGCTATTAGTCTCTGAAGGTGCTGGCACGTCAGACCCTGTCTGCGGTGATTAAAATACCATTGCACTTTGAGGACTGATGCCCCTCCATCACTTCTCATCGCCAGCTGCTCCTCTGTCTGACTTTCCTTCTGTTGCTCATTATGATCCATCATTACCCATTGTGGGGTCTGCGTAAGTCATGGGAAAAGGGAAAATTGAGAATCTTAGGGAAGTATATTTCTACAGACATGCGCCACTAGTAAAGCCATAGCAACAGAAACCCACGCTGATTTGTGTATCCGTTTACAATGACAGGTTTTACCTTCCAGATCACCCAGTTCTCATTCAAAGCACCCCAAGCCTCTCTCCCTTACACACACACACACACACACACACACCACACAAACACAACATAGACATGCAAACACATAATATAAAATCTCTTACATATGATTCATTTTCTAACAAATTAAAAGAAAATATTTGTAATATAAAACCAATAGTCACAGGAACTGAAAATGAAAGTAGCTGACCAAGACAAACATTAAACAAAAGAGTCAATAATTAAGGCTTGTAACAGCAGAATAACCCAGATTCCAGATGAGTCCAAATGAGATAATAAATTGCTGAATTCACAAAAGTTGAATACCTTCCCTTCATAGCTAAGAATGCAGACAGTGGTTTTAATGGCTGTGCTCAAGCACTCTGCAGCCCTGACAGAGAACAGTATTTAGCATGCATGAAAGACAAAATGGAATTTATGAGACAAAATCCTTCCTGCTCCTGCTTCCCATGTGGTGTTGAAATGTCAACAGAAAAAGCAGCAACAGCTCTTGGTCTACAAGCCTTTAATCTATTGTTTATACGCACAGCTTCATAATTAGCAGCCCAGTTAAAAGAAACAGAAAAGGCTGGAATGAGGTGGGTGCAGTGGAGGTGTGGAAACTGAAAATGATGGATGCACAGGTCTGCAGAAGGTGCTTCCATTCCTGCTGCCTGCGAGGTAGCAACCTGGGGAGAAATTGAAGCTAAACACAAGGCTTTTGTGCCAATAATCCCCACACTTTTGGAATTGTTTCTTCTTCATAAACAGGGTGCAGCATAACATCTGCACATTTTCCATTTACTCATCATTGTAGCAACTCAGAAATCAAATATTAAAATATGAAAGTCACATGTTTTCCTAATGCATTTACCTCATGTGGAAGATTGAAATAATCAGGAATAATCAGTGCTGATCTGTTTCTCATTCTGACTCAGCTGTCCCATTCTTCCCCAGCTCTAAATCACACACACACACACACACACACACACACACACACACACATGCACGCACACTTTTATCTTGGATAAAGTAATCAACAAACATCACTATTATCATCACCAAAGATTAGTGGTATTATTAAGGGACACAATCTGCTTTGCACCTTTTCTCATCAAGCAGCATTTATGTGAGAATAATTTAGAAAGATAATTCCACAGCCCAGGAATATAAAGAATGAGATTACTGAAACAGAGCCAGACAGGGAGAAATGACTTATGTGGTTACTATTGAGTACAGCTTCATGAAAGAAGAGCTGGATTTGACCCAGGAAAGGAACTTTCCTCAAGAAACTTTTGGCTCCTGTTTATGCAAATAGTTCTGAGCAGAGTCTAACAGCCACTCATCTCTTATTCCAGACCCACACATGAGGGACAGTATCTACCTGACCTAGAAGAACATAAAATCTCTTGTTTGAGGTAAAATACTACAAAGTTATATGGTCCTCCTGGTTGCAGTTGAGGTCCTTGATTGATTCTGCTCAGTTCGTTAATTTATATATTACTAAAGGTAATAGTTTTAGCTTTGAAGCATTGTATTTTGCTCAATTCCCACATATAACATCAGGGACATTGTAGAGATACTGACAGGAATTATCCACTGGGTTCGGGAGGTCAAAGAGGACCATCATGCTTATGCATGGGTGCAGTTAAAGGTAATGGATGGATATTTCTCAATTAGTAGTTACAGAAATATATACACAAGATAAAAAGTGAATGGGTAAAGAGCCTTGAAAAATATCATTTGAAGCCATTAAAATTACAGCAAAGAAATATAGGTGTGCAGAAACAATCTTTATGCCCATAGATTGATTCCTTCAGTTACACAAATTCCTTTGGAGAATTATCTTGAGTTCATTGAACATGTGTTAGATATATTTGTGGTGCAGTCTGCAGGAGTGAGATGAGTCAAAAACCACTGTTACCCTCATGGAACTTGTAGTTTAATGGGGGTAGACATAATTTAAAAATATAACAAATGTACGTTAAACTGGGGTTATAATAAATACTGTAAGATGGGGAACTTCTGAAGAGAGGGATTCACACACACACACACACACACACACACGAGCAATTGTGTAATCGAGTATAGAAATAATTTAGCCCCTGGCAAGGAAGACAGGCTTTCCCTACCTCTCTTTCTTCCTTCACTTGTGAGGGTCGAATGGTTGTGACTCAAAAAGAAATGACAAATATTCAGAGAGCCCCCATGTACTGTAGAGCCAATAGTAAAAAGAATTGTAAATGAACCTAAGGAAAATTGGTGCAACCAGATGTCCAGAAGCAGACAAAACTGGAAGGATATGAAACTTGACCTAAACTGGGTAAATGGTTCCGCCAGACCAGACACAGCCTTTGCTTAAGACTAAAGGGGACGGGTTTCCAAATTGTTTGTAAGCTCAGTATCAGAACATGATTCGCATGGCAAACGATGACTCAAGCCAAAGTGTTCAAAGAGACGTGGAATTAAAATAAGAAAGATAAAAGGGGTAAGCTGAGTGACAAGACCCTGTCTAGAGCACCACATGACGTAGGAAAGGTAGGAGGCACTGGCTGGCAGAGCTTGTGAGGAGATGCAAGAGTCTAGCTGAGATGTTTCTACAGTGAAGATCAACAGACATGTGATGGAGGATATAAGTAGGCCCTCCATCACTTCACCAGGCTCTCGTGCCATTGACAGGGCGGAACAAGTCTTAGGTGCTGTGGGACAATGGTCTGTTATCCTGTCACTTGTATTATTTTTAATAAAATGCTGATTGGCCAGTAGCCGGGCAAGAAGTATAGGTGGAGCTACCAGGTAGGAAGTAGAGGCGGGGCAACAAGAATGCTGGGAAGAGGAAAGAGCAGTCTGCAGTCGTGACCCTGCAACAGAAGAACCAAGATGTGACTGCCTCACTAATCAAGGTACCAAGCCACATGGATAACATAGACAAGAAACCTGGGCTAATATAAGTTATAAGAATTAGTTAACAAGAAGAGACTGAGATACTGGGCCAATCAGTTTATAATTAATGTAGACCTCTGTGTGAATTCTTTGGAACTTAACGACTGGGGGAACCAGACAGGACAGAAAACACAGACAACACTTAGGAAATGGGGAAGTGGCACATACGTTAAGGAAGAGAAAGGCTGGATATAGTGATTAACTGTCACAAATGATTTTCATAATAAAAATTTCAGTGGATTGGTAGTGATGAAATCCAGATAAGAGTTCAAAGGGAAAAAAAAGAAAGAAGGGTTCTGAATATAGTGTCCTCCTAACTATAACCATTTTATTGAGAAAAATACTAAATTTTGCCTTATATTCATAAGAATTCTACAATACCATGTTAAGTACAAGGAAGGAAGAAGTGACATATAATTGATGTCTTGTACTTTATTAACTAGAACAGAATTAAAGGACTCTTACTGTATGATGGCTATACAATAAATGTGCTTACACTTAATTTTTAATGTAATTAATTTGCATAAGCTCATTCAGTTAAGAATACTGAAATAACAAGCCAACCCACCTGGTGTCAGAACCACAGTCTACATGCTTTGCTGAGTGGAAGGTGTTAAGGCAGTTATTTTCAGCCTTCCTAATGCTGAGACCCTTTAACACAGCTCCTTGTTTGGTGGCAACCTCCTACCATAAAATTATTTTGATTGCTACTTCATAACTGTCATTTTGATACTGTTATGAATTATAATACAAATATCTGATATGCAAGATATCTGATATATGATCCCTGTGAAAAGGTTGCTCAACCTCTCATGGGGTCATGATCCATGGGTTGAGAACCACTACACCAAGGAACCAGTTACACAGGCATGTCACTGACCTGACAATGGCTCTCACAGAACTTTGGGTGTGAAGCTAATAAGGAACTTAGAAGGCAGGGATCTGTGCTGGCAGGGTGGGGGAAAGACAGAAGAAACTAAAGGAGATAGTGGGTAAAAACAATCATGACATAAATCTGAGCAAAACTTTCAGAACATAGGCCCTATGTTGAAACAGAATTAATATTAAACATCTGACGCTCAGCAACTTGTAAGCATAACCCTATGGCTTTGGAGATAAATAAGAGGCTTGAAAATTCCATTTCTGGCTTTATAATCCATCCTTCAGATTTGACACCAACAGCCTACTTGTCCACCCAGATTTTGTCAGCTTCATCTGAGAATTCAGGTATACAGCAGGACAGTGAGGACAAGCCCGTCTACATTACAGCAAGGAGAAGGAAAGACTTCAAGAGGCTCTACTCTTAGTTGAGCAGTTACTGCCAGTTGATGGCTGCTGGGGAGAGAGGATCAGTTTTCTCCAGGAGTGTACACCCTGGTAGGGAATTGTCCATGCTCCAGTGGATGGCTTCACACCTTTATGTATTTGGGTAACACGAATTTTGGGCTCAGTGTATTAACAAAATAGAACAGCAGTAGGAGAGGATGAGGGGAGACATAAAGTTGAAAGAGAAACAGAGGGAGGGATCTAGCAGGAAATGGAGTAGGGTGTGGGGTAGATTATAATTTAAATGCATTGTATACATTTATGAAATTCACAAAGAATAAATAAAAATACAAAGAATATCATCAAAGATAATTTCCTGTGTATTTCTTTAACAATAAAAACAATAAAGAGATAAATTAACAGTGTAACTTTGTTCAAGTTACTTAAAGTCTGAAAAACCTTAGTTTTTCTGATGAGCAACATGAATTTCAACTTTTTGTGGTGAGATATGGGATTTTTATTTTATTTTATTAAAAATTTCCACCTCCTCCCATTTCCCTCCCATTTCCCCCCACACTTCCCCTCCCCCTCGCTCTCCAATCCAGAGATCAGTAAGGGTTCCTTGCCCTGTGGGAAGTACAAGGTCCTCCCCCCTCCATCCATGTCTAAGAATGTGGCTGACAATGAGGGCTGACTGAGAAGCCAAGGACAATGGCACTGGGTTTTGATTCTACCACATGTACTGGCTTTGTGGGTGCCTAATCTGTTTGAATTTCAACTTTTGTTCTACAAAACTGAGGGGAAGCTGGGTATTTCTGTGGGATGATGAAGTAAGAGCACATAAGTTGCTTAACTTTTAACATTTCTTCAATAATTGTTCATCTCTATTTCTCCTTTTAAATATTTGTAGTTGGAAAGTTTGTTTCCTGCCAATCCTTGCAGCCGTTCAGTCCCAACAAAACACACAGAGGCTTATATTAATTATACACTGTTTGGCCTATTTAGGCTTATTACCAACTATCTCCTACAATTTATATTAACCCATAATTATTGTCTATGTTTGACATATGGTTTGGTACCTTTTGTCAGTGGGGCATTCTCATCTTGCTTTCTCTGCATCTGGTTGGTGACTGTGTCTCTGCATTTCCTCTCCCCAGAATACTCCTAGTCTGATTTCCCTGCCTATATATTTCCTGCCTGACTACTGGCCAATCAGCATTTTATTAAACCAATACAAGACAAATCTTTACAGGGCACAAGAGTATTATCCCACAGTAAATAATATTTTTTTGCCCTTATGCCATGGTACATTTTCAAGGTAAAAAAAGATGCTATAAGAAAAGCAGATTTATCAATAGTGAAAAGTCAGCTTCTGAGAGAACCAGAGAAGAAGGAATGAGCTTCTGGAGAAGGGCAAATGGGCACAGGGGAGCACCTAATGAAAAGCTGTGAGCACAGAGAAGTACAACCTCCCCACAATCTGGGACTCTCTTATTTTGCCTTGACTTATGCAAATCAGAGACAGGCACTGCATGGACCAGAAGGCTGTCCTTGTAAAAGTAGCTCCTTAGTTGTGGACTGACTTTTTATTAATTTTTATTTTTCAGGACTTCACGCGTTAGTATTGTATTTATATTATTCTATTTCCCCTTCTTACCCAGTTCCTCTCAGGTCACCTCACTTTTTATCAAGATTTTTTAAATAATTTTTTAAGTTTTAAGATTTTAATTACACCATTTCCCCCTTCCGTTTGTTCTTTCCCTACTCTACATCTTCCCATGTATTCCTCTTCCCTTTGCTGTCATTCAAATACATGGCCTTTTTTTTCTTTAGTTGGTATTACATACCACACACGTACAAAGACAGACAGACAGACACACACACACACTCACACACATTCCTAAATGCATAAATACAACCTGCTCATTCTGTATAAGGTTATTTGTACATATGTTTTCAGGGCTGACTATTTGACATTAGATAACCAATTGCTGTGCTAATCCATGGAGAAGACTCATGTTCTCAGAACTCCTTATTCTCCTGTAGTTCTTTGTCTAATACTGAGGGCTCTTTTTTTTCAAGTTATCACTTTTGACTTTTTTTTTCTTTTACTGCTTTTATTGTGTTATACATTTCCTCCCCTCCCCTCCCTTCCTCCTCTCTCCCTTTCTACCCTCTCCTGTGACCCCCCATGCTTCCAGTTTACTCAGGAGAGCTTGCCTTTTTTCCTTCCTTTTTAGATCCATGTATGGCTCTCTTAGGTTCTCTTTGTTGTCTAGGTTCTCTGGGGTTGTGGATTGTAACCTTCTTTTTCTTTGCTTTATGTCTAAAAGACACTTATGAGTGAGTACACGATATTTGTCTTTCTGGGTCTGGGTTAGCTCAGTTAATATGATGTTTTACCTCACTGAATCTGGTTTCTTCTAGATCCATTCATTTGTCTACAAATTTCAAGATGTCATTAATTTTTTTCATTGAGTATACTCCATTGTGTAACTGTACCATATGTCTTTATCTGTTATTCAGGTGGGGGGCATCTAGGATGTTTCCAGGTTTTGGCTATTATGAATAATGCTGCTATGAACATAGCTGAGTACATGTCCTTGTAGTATAACTGAGCATACTTTGGGGATATACCCAAAAGTGGTATTGCTGGGTCTTGAGGTAGATTGTCTCCTAATTTTTTGAGAAATCTCCATGCTGATTTCCAAAGTGGCTGTACAAGTTTGCACTCCCACAGCAATGAAGGAGTGTTCCTCTTACCCCAACCCTCTCCAGCATAGATAATCCAGTAAAAAATGGGGTGCAAAATAAACAAAGAACTCTCAACAGACAGTTCTTAAATGGAAATGGCTCAACATAGCTATCAGAGAAATGTAAATCAAAACAACTCTGAGATTCCATCTTAAACCTGTATGAATGGCCAAGATCAAAAGTAGTGATGACAGCTTGTGCTGAGGACTCTTGATCTGTCCCTTTTTCACAACAGCATGTCTATTGGCATCAACTTTGTTCAGGTCCTTTCTAGGCACACATGTTGGTGAGAGTTCAAAAGTATAGTTTCTCACATCCCTGGCAGATAGTCTCTGAGAACCCCATGTCTCAGGCTATTACAATCCTTCTTCTTCTAACACAATTGTCCCTGAGCTTTAGGTGTAAGAACTGTGTTGTAGCTGGGAATGGTCCCTACGACTCTGAATTTTTTTGCTTGTGTATTTTTACTCTGAATTTTGTTTTCTGTAGTGGTGTATATTTGTAGCAAAGAGAAATTTCCTTGACACAGGTGAGAACTACACTTAGCTATAATGTAGTAAGGGGTTCATGCTGATTTAGTAAAGTAGCAGTTGTGGATCCATCCCCCAGATACATGGTTTCCCTCTATTTATTTATTTATTAAAAATTATCACCTCCTCCCCTCCTCCCACTTCCCCCACTCCCCCGTCCCCCTCCCTCTCCAGTCTAAAGAGCAGTCAGGGTTCCCTGCCCTGTGGGAAG
>LOEQ01003973.1:179514-191945 GCA_001685075.1 Bramus lutescens
CCCAAAGAAAAACATATATTTATCCTCATGGATATTGGAAGTTGACAAGATCATTGGGCAAAAGTTGAGAGCGGGGGGTATGGGTGGATTGGGGGAAGGGGAGATGGGGAGGGAGAAGGGAGAAGGGGAGGATTGATTTCCCTCTTTTTAAGCAGTTCTTACATCCAATTAGAAAGCTATTGGTTATCTCCAATGTATGTGTGACATTACTACCCCTTTAGGATTATCATTATATGCTTTTGTGGTGGTGGCTTATAGGAGACATAACTGTGTAGAACTGCTGGTTGTTTCTGTCCTTTGAAAGGTTGAATGGAGCCTTATAGTTTGATGAATGTTAATCTTCAGGGAAAAGGCATTCAGATTAATTTCAGTACAGTGGCCGCTAGGCTCTGAAACTTAATTCCAGCATGTTTTCATCAAGAGGAACTTACATTCCACCTTGGGGACAACAAAGGGCAATAGTAACAGCCTATAATGTTTTGGGAGTCTCTTGTACAACCTGACTAATAATTCAAAAGTGGCTTCTCTTTCATGGTGTTGAGATCTTCTTAGATGGTTCTTGGGATGTGTACTCTCAGCCCAATAAGAAATACACACACACACACATGCATACATATACCTGACTTATATACATTATAGATATTTTGGCAGTTAGTTAATACTATGATTTCTTATGACTTTTTCAGATATCCTGTTATTTTTCTCTCCTCACTCCTTTCCACAACAGCTGTGGCGAGTGTAAAGTTCTCATTAGTTCAAGCAATTTGTCTTTTGTTTAATGTTTATGTTCCATGAATTTGTGACTATAACTCAAGTTAAATATGTAAATATATGTATATATAAAAATATATACAGACACATACACATATATATAGCTTTCTTTATGTTTTAACCATGTTTTTACCTTAAAGAGAAAGAGAATTCTGTCTCTAGCTAATAGCAAGCCAGAAAGGCTTACATAATTAGCAACATTATATTAAATTTAAAAATTAAATTAACAAATTAACATTAGAAAAAAGAGGGTGAGAAATGGAGGACATCACAAGTTTTGTGGCCCATGATGACCAACATTCCTGGCTAATGCATCCTCTATGCACCAGGTACTGGCCAGGAATGGTGGTTATTTATTGGTATTGGCCACAAGAAAAAAAACAGGTCTCTCAAACTCTGGGACCAAAACTCTCAATTCTTTCTAAGCTTCCAGATGTTGGGGAAAAAAGACTTGGCTCCTCACATTTTCAGTGTCAGTAAAAAAAATTCACCATCATGCTCTTTTATGTTAATTAAAATAGGCTATTTTAATGTAGTTATTTTTGGCTTGGTTTATTTTCAAAACTCATAGGAAAAGAAAAAAACTAAAGATTCAAATGCTCTTTTTCTTTAAGTCTATAATTATGCTTAATTTGTTGGTTTGAATAGCATTTCCGTCCTTTACACATTTTAGATGAAAATGTTCATACTACAGGGAAATATAGATCCTTGGTTCACTACTTTAAAATATTCTGAAGCAGTTCAATGTGCCAGTCTAGTTTTTATATCACAGGGAGGAACTCAAGATTCAGGCCTGGCAATTTTAGCAGAAAGATTGGAAAGGAAAGCTGGGCAGTGGGCTTAGTGCACTGCCCTCCCTCGCCCGCAGCCCCATATGAATGCTCTTCATGCTGTTTTGCCCAGAAACTAAAGTTTCTACATCTCCTTTCTTCCTAGCACTGCCTTTTATGAAACAGTGTTGTGGAGAATTTGGAACACTGAAACTTACCTTAGAACCAAATACCAGCTTCAGACTCCAAGGTATGTGTATAGAAGAGGTAAATATTCAAATTTTCAAAGAGGAATATAAACTACTTTATTCTTGAAATAGGTGGGTCTCTCAAGCTTTGAAGCAAAGAGAATAATTATATAAAACATTTTCATCTTTTTATATAATGAACAATAGAAATCATGTTGTCAACACTTTGGTATGGCTGTGAACTTATGCATAGCAGAGAAGAACTCTGCTAATGAATATAAGCCATTGGCAAACAACGCACCATAAAGATATTCATACACTTTGACCCTGTAATATAACTTAGGGGATTTTATTTTAAAGAAATAATTCAACAGAAATAAGGCTCAAATCAACAAAAGTGTTTGTCTTATTACTATATAAACACATGAAATAATGAAAACTTTCAAAATATTCAGAAATAAAAGGATAGCTTATTAATTATGTAGCAGCAGCAGCAAGAGGCAATTTAATGAGCCATTGAAATTATTGTACAATGGCTGCAGAGTCACATGGAAATGCAATGCATAATCATTGCATGACTGTATTTCTCTGGTTATATGAGGGCTCTGTTGCATAAGCTGGGATATGACTACATACCTGCACGGCTATGAAAGTTGGGGGAAAGGAAAGAGAGGGAACACCTAGATATTCTCCATAGCTGAGGAACCTGAACCAAATGTTCCCAAGAGGATTCAGTTGCTGCCGACAACTTCTGAAGGTAAGAGGTACATGCAAGTAAGAGCAGCAGAAGGATATGGACTGGAAGTGAAGAGACTGCCTTGAGAAGAGATAACAGCTGTCTATCATGCGTGCTTAGATGACTTACTAATGGTTAGCAGTGTGGATTCCTCTGTCTTGCTGTTAAGAAAGCTACTGTTCCTCAATAACTTGTGTGAATAGATTCTTCAGGAGAACTCCCAGCAATGTCAGTCTGGCTTACTGAGAAGTGGCTAGTACAAGGCTGTAAAGCTACTGCACACTTCATATCCACATATCCATGTGGCCTTTTGCAGCTTCCTTTGGGATTCAGGCACTTCGTCGGTCAGTAGTAGAGTTTATGTTTTCATGGCGTAGTTGTGGGCACTACATGAGTGCCACTAAATGCCCTGTCATATAGCAAGTCCTATGAACTTATGTTATTACCAATGGTCTTTCTTTCCTCCTCTTCCTCTTCCCCTCCTCCTTCTCACCCCTTCCTCCTCCTCATCACATCACTACTGTTCAGGAAGATGGCTCATGAGGATTTTTAGATCCAAGTATTACAAGTTTTAGTTAGTTTTGTGGACTAATTTTATTATATATTTTTTCAAAATTTGGGTCATTGTGTCTGGTTACATCAATTTAACTTTCTTAACATAAAGAAAATATAAATTAGTAGTTATATAAATATTTAGACATTACTTACAGATGTTTTGTTTGTGACCGTTCAAAATTAAGGACAAAGAAATTTATCACATTTGCGCTTCAAGAAAAGATACATTGAATACAACACTAAAAAGAATGACAAACAGTTAAGTAGACAAAATATTCTTTGATCAGAAAAATATAGTCAGAACTAGAGCAGAGCAGGAGTAATACAGCTGGGATTCATTAGAATTTATTTCAATTCAAATGCTTCTTATTATGGAAAAATAATTCAGCATTGATTTGATATTTCAGAAAGTCGGCAAGAAAGTTTCCCTGAACTTTGGAGAGGAAAACCAGGAATATAAAGATAAAACATATAGATAAAATACAAAGATAAAACAAGAGTTTCAATTTGGAATTTGATATCTTTCAAGCTGAAAACATTAGAAGTTAAAAATAATGGAGAAATGTAGCATAGGGGGCTGCTTGTTGAGGTTTCTGTCCTGCCTGGTACCTCAGCCATTTAGTCCCAGAGAAAATCACACAGAGATCTCCATAAGTTATAAAACTGATTGGCCCATTAGTTCAGGCTTCATATTAGCTCTTGTAGCTTATATTAACCCATTTTTCCTATCTATGTTAGCCACATGACTCGGTACCTTTCTCAGCGGGGTAGATCACATTCTACTGCTTTGGTGCTCTAGGCAGGAGTCCAGAAAGAGCTTCCTTCTTCCCAGAATATTCCTGTTCTCATCGCCCCACCTCTACTTCCTGTCTGGTTGACCTGCCTATACTTCCTGCCTGGCCAATCAGCTTTTATTTAAAATATGATTGACAGAATACAGAAATTCTCCTGCACCAGAGAAAAATATAAGATAATGAGAATGTATGATTAGATAAACATAATATAAGAAGCTTTATGTTTACTTTTCAAAATCCTTTTAATTTTTCTATTTTGCTTAAAATTATTATGAATAGTCATGTTTATGTCTAGAAATCCAAATATCTAATTTTTATACATTTTTATAAATTTTATAAATAAATCAGTATTGCATCTGATTAAGTTTTTTAATCATTTGAAGTTAATTTCAATATAGCACATATGCCTTTAAGTTACAATGAATTATCTACCAGCAGCTTAAGTGGGCCACAGGGACTGGACTTGAACAAAACTATTACCTTTAAGGTATTGCAAATTTAGAAATGTTACATGAGTAACAGTCACAGAAATAGTTTAAATTAATAAACCCAGAAGAATGGAATTAATAGTGGGCATTTGAGATAAGGGTTACAGGGAGAATGTTGGGAGGTTAAGTCAGTTGGAACAAGCACTTGCTGTGTAAGCCAGATGACCTAAGTTCTATCCCTGGAATCCATGTCAAAGCTAGGGTGCAGTGGCCCATGTCTATAATTCCAGCCCTTCTGTAGCAAGATGGGAGGCTAGCGAGGAGAATTACATGGCAGCTTATGACAAGCTTCATGCTGCTTAGTGGAAGAAATAAGAGAGACCCAGCCTTAACAATGTGGAAAGAGAGGACCTGAAACAGATATTTCTATATCCTGTAACCACTCTCAAACAAACACTCAGAGGCTTAAATATTGGTTGTAAATACTTGGTCGATCATTCAGGCTTATTACTGGCTAACTCATACACCTAAATTAACCCATATTTCTATTTATTCTCTGCCACATGGCAGTACCTTTATTATCATGGCACATTCACCTCTTCTCCCTCTGGTCCTGGCTGGCAACTCCTCACTCTGCTATTCTACTTCCCACCATCATTAATTTGGCCACCCTGTCTATACTTTCTGCTTGGTTACTGGCCAGCCAGTATTTTATTAAAACAATATGAGTGAAAAAAAAATCATCATAGTGAACAAAAGGAGAATTCCATGGCATTTATCCCTTTTTTCCTAATTAAAAGGGAAAGTTTTAACTTTAACATATTAAGATTATATACAAGAAAAACAGTTATCAAGCAAGAATTACAGGTAGTATGTCTAGTCTATTTGTATTTGGTAAAATTAGAGAAAATACTCTAGTATCTATCTTATTTTTGTGAGGCCAAAGTCTTGTACCTAATTTGTATTTTATCGTAACTCACAAAAACTTTTTAATTATTTAGTATTCAACTGAAGTCCCCAGGAGGGTGTTGTTACCTAATGACAGGGACCTTAACCTGCCTGGACAGTTACCGAAAGTTCTTCTGCAATGTTGGGGCATGTTTCTTTGGCCTAGTATGTCTGACAAACTTTCCTGTGAAGCAAAGAATTTTGAAGGAATACCCTCCATTACCTTAACAAAATCTGACAGTCACATTTTTTTGCATCCTCCTGGCCAAGTTTTAACAGTAACTGCCATCAATTGTGGCAATGGCAGTTTATTGCTCTAATGACTAGGTTATGCCACAAAGATAGCAAGCTCCATATGGGGTTTCTTTGATGCTCATCATCATCTCTGAAGTAGATTGGCACGTCCAGGAGCAGACCTGCCATATTCTCATGAAAAACCTTCAGTTATAAAACATATTAATTGCCATATTTGGTAGGTGTTTGAAGTGCTTGAAGACCATCTATCTAACTATATCTGTTTATGACCTCAAAAACATGTCTAACATGACTATAATTTTTTCTATTATAGATGATTATTAATCTGTATTTTAAACGAGCTATATAAGCAGAGTAGCCCAAACAAGGATAGAAACATACATATAGCATAACATAAATAACTTTAAATCTGCATCAATAAACTAAAATCAATGTAAAAATATGTAAAATTAATACTTGTTTTTCAGATTAAAATAAAATTAATAATCTATCATTTTGTCATATCATTCCTATAATCCTCTTTTTTCTCTTCAGATTCCTGAATCTAATCTCCTTTATTTAGCTTTTTTTCCTGGCCATTATCCATAACAACTTATAACCAACCCCCATAAACAATGGCAAATTTTCATAATTTATTTTTGGGTATACAGGTAGTTCTTTAGTCTACTTCCTATTGATTAGTGGTGCTGGGAGACCCTGAGAAAATGTTGGGTTATGATTAAGTTCTGATTGGAGTATTCTGTGGGAGAGATCATCTCAGTCGGCAGCCTTGGAACTGTTTTGGATGTTGGATCATTTGGGCCATTTTTATTTGTGTCTCGCTCCCTTGTTATGAAAATAGACAAACTTTTAAAGGTAACATATATCTGTACTAATACAAATATAAAATGTGCATTGTATATAAGCCAGTCAAATATAATTTTTTGTTTTCTGTTTGAGCAGGTAAAATATATGTCACGTGACTTGTAGTTATTTTAGGTTTATTTTTCATGTCTATAGTCAGGACTTCAGGGGGTCTTCCTCAATCAAACCTGATCGTCTTTAACTTATACTTTTACTTCCATTCTGAAGTAAAGATATTTTTATAATATATAGGTTGGATTAATGCAGCAACATTTATAATCATATGCTTCTTTGGAGCTGTTGCTCCTTCCTCAGCAGTCAAACAATTCAAATACAACACAATAGCATACAATTTCCAGACTCTCTGTGTATTTTCCATCTTTGTGTGACTTATTACATTTTTATAGCTCTTTTTCTTTTTAAGGACTTTCATTACCTTTATTATTTGCTCTCCCAAGCCTATATATATTTTCAAACACATTATGACTTTTTTTAGAGGCTCTTTGTTTGAGTCCTTACTGCACATCTGTAACCTGTTTTGTCTGCATGCACAAAAATAAACCAAAAAAAAAACAACCAAAAAACCTGCTGTGTGATTTAAATCATGGTGTGTCCTGGTGCCTGGCTCTACCCTCTTGGTTGCCTAACAGTCTAGTCTTATGGAGAAGGTATGTTTACTACCAACTTGAAAGCAATATTTACTGCCCATACTTTGGGAAGTTTCTAAGTCTACCACCAAGTAGAGTGCCACTAGCTGCTCATAAACACCACATAAGCATTTGGCAGTAGGACCTCTTAAAACAACCACCCACTTCTGCTGCTAGCACTGAGCCAGGAAGCCAACTCTTAAAAAAAAAGCCAAGCCTATGCTTACCACTAACCAGTAGAGCCTACTCAGGAAAAAGTGGATACCAAGAAGCCATTTGTCTCTGTTTTGCTGCATTTAGAATCCTTTCTTAAGCTTTGTCAGTTTTTCTGTGAAAAATTTGGTCACACACTGTAATGCCATATATTAATGGAGTTTCCTATCCCAACCTCCTGTTCTCAAATATTCACTCAAATCATAGTATTACTTATAAATGCTTGGCCAATCACTCAGGCTTATTACTGGCTAACTCTTACACCTAAATCAACCTATATTTCTATTTACTGTCTGCCATGTGGCGCCACTTTTCTTAGCATGGTATGTTCATCTCTTATTCTCTCTGTGTGTGACTGGTGACTCCTGACTCTGCTATTTTCGTTACCATCATCCTTAGTTTGGTCATCCTGCCTATACTTCCTGCCTGGCTACCATCCAAACAGCATTTTATTAAAGCAATTGGAATGAAAAATCTTTCAATGTACAAGAGGATTATTCCACAGCAGAGGGGTAACATTGAACAGTTGTCCTTTGACTTCCAAAATACTAAAGTGGCATCTGTACCTAACACACACACACACACACACACACACACACAAATATAACTTTAAAAAAAAAACAAAAAAGAGGGCTATAGGATTAAAAATGACTTAATTTTGAAATGCTCAGAAGTTGACACAGGTCTTCTGGATTGAAATCAAGAGTGAGGAGGCAAGACACAGACACACATTACTATTCTAATTGTCATGGAGCACACTGACCAGCCTCAACTGCTGAGTGGTTATGTGTGCCCTTGGCGATCATTGTCAATGACTAAAGAACTGTATCCACGAAGCTACCAATCACTGGCCACCACTAAATAAAGTTTAAGTCTACCGATTGGTTTTGAAATTGGAATTGAAATTTGAAATTGGAATTGAAATTTCCAAGTATCCTTCAATATGATCTAAAACCTCCCTTCCTTAAATGAATTTTGAGAACAACTAGCTAACCAAACACCTCTAGGGAGAAAAAGGAAGGTGCTGGATAACATTTCAGTTATGTTTGGTGATCTCTACAAAACAGGATCACTTGTTTTTCTCCTCCAGCCTCCAGATAGTAGTAACAAGTAAAGCGAAAACCTTTAACACTGTACTTAGACAGTAATATGTTAAGCATCTTCCTATGAACAAAAAATTAATGTAATCCAGACAGATGTGTAAGTATTTCCAAGTTAAAATGGTGCCTCTCATCATTTGCACAAATATTGTTAATTTCTATTTATGTATTCTTAGAGAAGTCTGTCTTCTAGATATGTCCATTCTGATACCTTTCTCTGTGTTTGATATCAATTTTGACCCTTTCCCCTCTGTCCTGAAAAACTGTCATGAGGAACAGACCACTGATGAAGGTATGAGCATCTTCTCCCTGTTCAGCAAAAAACAGTATAGCACAGCATAAGACTGGCACAGTGACTTGAGGCAGATGCATGTTCTTTTTACTCAAGGGCATACACACACATGTGCCCTTGCCCAATCCTCAGTGAGTGGATTTCCCTTCTTAATCTGGATCAAGAAACCAAAGGATCTTCAGCAGCAGCCTCTACTTACATTTTTAACCCTCATCCAAGCACATTGTATAGAAGAAGTAATAGGCTTGTAATACAGCCTGGGGGTGTGGAACAGACTGCTCAAATGTGTAGGTGTGGTAGAAGATTAGTTTAACATGTATTACATTCCTTAATGCTGTGGATTATTTAATGATGCAAAGATGTATTTCATTCCTTTATGATGTATTTGTTTAACTCTGAAGCTGTGTTGCTTTGCCTGCCTAATTGATTTAATAAAGAGCTGAACATCCAATAGCTAGACAAAAACAGAGAAATAGGTGGGGCCGGCAGGCAAAGATAATAAATGAGAGGAGAAATCTTTTAAAAAAAGATGAGGAATGAGAAAAGGAGGAGAGGAGGACTTCAAGGGACAGCCACCCAGCCATATAGTCAGCCACAGAGTAAGAAGAAAAGAAAGATATATAGAATAAAGAAAGGTGAGGTGCCCAGAGGCAAAATGTAGTTAAAGAGAAATGAGATAATTTAAGTTAGAAAAGCTGGCTAGAAACAAGTCAAGCTAAGGCCCAGCATTCATAAACAAGAATTAAGTGTCTGTATTTATTTGAGAGCTAGGTGGCGGGTCCCCAAAGGGGAATAAAGGCCCAGTATAAACTAAATACTATAAGACATAGCACAACAGCCAGTGCCCTGGAAGAACATAAGGGAAGCTTATCACTCACTGCATCCCTATCAGGTTGTAACTTAGTTCTCTGAATTAGACAATCCTCAGCAAACACATGAGAAGAAGGATAGCTCCACACCGCAGGCCTTCCACCGCAAAACATCTCAAGGCTAAATGCCTCTGACTGCAGGAACTGGGGCCTGTGTTGAAATAAAGAAATGTCAAGAAACTCCTAATTACAGAAAACATGTTTTAAGCACACGCTTATGTACTGAATTTTCATGTTCTATTTGAAATGCTACAAAATGATGTAGAAAAGGACAACCTCCCACCTCAAACGTCAAAACTTGACCTCATAATCAGAAACCAAGGATCAGGTGTTCTGAGCCGTGCCGCCAACACAGCTAAGAGACACAAAGGGAAGGGCGGAGCATGTCAGGAGACAGCTGTCACAGAGCCAGGTTTTGACATTTGCTGTTCCACTTCAGGGAAAATACAACAACCCCCACTTAGAAACTGATTTAGTCTTACATGGTACTTGTATAAATACCTGCCTCTTAGAAAAAAACAATAGAAACACTAATTTAAAGGACATGATTGTTGAATGGCAGCTGGCAGTGGGACCAGGACTTATCCCAGGTGCATGAACTGGCTCTTTGGAGCCCATTCCCTAGGGCTGGATACCTTGCTCAGTATTAATACAGGGGTGGTGTGCTTGATTTAGTCTCAACTTGGTACGCCAGACTTTGCTGACTCCCCAAGGGAAGGCCTTACCCCTCAGAGGAGTGAATTGGATTTGGATGTGGGGAGAAGAGTGAGAGAAGTGGAAGCAGGAGGAAATGGAGTTGACATGTTAAATGAAAATAATTAAATAAAAGAAAAGCAGCCTGGGAATGCAGTAGTTGAAGCGGGCTTTGTGCTAACTCACGTGAAGACAACCTGTCCACAAGGGAGGAGTCTGGGAAACTAGAAAGCAGCCACAGAAGAGCTGGGAGCCATTTAGTATGAGGAAAGGCGTCTCACAAACCCGACAGTCTCTGCAGCCTCAGTTTATACAGTGCAGCAAAGCCATTGATGTTCCCGTGTAGCAGCGTTAGGGGATTAAAAACCAACTCTGCTTTAGGGGCTTAGGGACTATGGAAGACATTTTAGAGAGATTTTTAAAATGACATTTAGATTCTTAAAGAAATGTTATGCCTGAAACAGTTACATGCAAGTCCCCCTGTATAAGACAGTGGATTTCCCGACAATGCAAAGAACACATTGCTGCTTATATAGGCCCCATGAACATACGCTGACTATATGATTTCCCAATAATTTTCCCAATGTATGTTTTCTCAAACTCTTTTAAGAAGTGTATATTCTTAATAAGTGCCGTAGTTGCAAAGCACCATGATGAAGGTAACTTATGAAAGAAAGCATTTGATTTGGGGGCTGATGTCTTTACAGGATTAGAATATATGGCTAGCAAGGCACCAGGCAAGCAGATAGGCAGACATGGCGCTGAAGAAGTAGCTGAGACCTTACATCCTGATCTGCAAGTAGAAGCGAAAGAGGGAAGGAGAGACAGACAGACAGAGAGAAAGAGATAGAGAGGGAGAAATAGTATGGAGTTTGTGAAGCTTAACGTTCACTCCCAGTGACACACCTCCTACAACAAGAACACAACTCTTAAACCTTCTCAAACGGCTTTGCCAACAGTGGACTAAGGATTAGAATATATGAGCCTGTAGGGACAATTCCGGTTCAAAGCACCACAACAAGTTTTTTTTAAGTCATTAAAGAAAGATCAGAGAAAAAAATTAAAGAAATAATATTCAAAATTAAATAATTAGCAAATAAAATACTACTATTGAAAAGGTTGTAAAGACAACAACCAAGACAAATAGTATGTCTAGAAGAAAACTTTTTGCTTGTTAAATGTTTTCTTTAAATTGTACTGTTGCAAGACAATGATCTCAGAAAATTATAAGAACACAGAGCTTCAGCCCTGTGAGTATAGTATGAGCAGAGTGTGGATGGTGTTTTATTATCACTGGTTAATAAAGAAGCTGTTTTGGCCAATGGCTTAGCAGTAAAACCAGGCAGGATATCTGAACAGAGATATAGAGAGAGTAGACAGAGTCAAGGAGACATCATGTAGCTGCCAAAGAAGACAAATGTCAGAACCTTACCGGTAGGCCACAGCCTCATAGTGATACATTGATTAATATAAGTGAGTTCATTTAAGATGTAAGAGTTAGYTAATAAGAAGCCTGAGCTAATAGGCCAAGCAGTGTTTTAATTAATATAGTTTCTGTGTGATTATTTGGGTGTGGGCAGCTGGAAACACAAGAGCAGTTTCCACTTACAGTTCACAAGCATCTATTATATTGGTTCCAGGGAAAACAATTGATTTTTACTGTCCTCTGTGGGCACCAGGCACATATATGGTACAACAGACAAACATGCAGGCAAAACACCTGTACCCATAAAGTAAAATAATGACTCGTTCTTGAGAATAATTTTTAACTTAATCTAGATTCAGTTATGCAGATCCATGACCTGACCAAGTGACCACCACTCAGGAAGGCAGGCACATCTCTGGGAAGATCAGCTCACCTTGAGCCATGCTGAAGAGGCAGGTGGAATAATAGTCCTTCCATGAGATAATGGATGTTTCCTCCCCAAGAATTCTTGCCCGCAATTCAGTTTCTTATAGAGCATAGCCATGCTGTGTCAGACATCTGCCTACTTATCAGAATTGCTCAGAAAAATACTTCTTCCCATTTATTTTTCTCTTTCTCTGTTCTAGGATGTTTTTCCTAACAGTCTGTGCTTCACTTTCCCAGAAGCTTCCCTTCCAGCCATGTGACTGCCTTCCACTGCAGTTCTGACCTTCATGCCAGCACCCCTCAAACAACATTACTGGCTTTTCTTTTCTTGACTCTCCCCTTCTGAGATTCTGCTGAGATTTGCAGCTTGCCTGTCCTGGGGTGTTTTTCTTTTTTATTTAAAAAGTAATAAAAATTGTCCTTGAGCTAAAAAATAAAAGTAGATAGATAGATAGATAGATAGATAGATAGATAGAT
>LOEQ01003973.1:192050-202626 GCA_001685075.1 Bramus lutescens
GATAGATAGATGATAGATAGATGATAGATAGATAGATGATAGATAGATAGTCAGATAAGAGTTGGTTCTACTACCCTGTTAAGAGAAGTTTAGGTAACCTACTACTTCCTTCAAGTTATAACATTTGACTCCAAACTACACACTGTGATACACTACTTATTTTATACTTGACCGTCCATGACCTACAAGAATTATTACCTAAAATTTTAAGGGTATAATTTGAGTTGGATCTCAATAGAATAGGAAGCTGAGAATGGTTATTTATTCTTCCCTCAAAACTATTCTTGGAAATCAATGCTTTTGCTTAACGGAAATCAACTTTGTGCTCATCCTTGATCACATTATCTACCCCCGACTCAAACATTTATGAAAATACATATGAAATTTTTTAATAGTTTCTTTTAAATATTTTTTTCTTTACTATAATTACCTCACAAAGCTTTTTTAAAAAATCTGTAGAAAGATGTGGTAACTAGTCACCCAGTAGGTTTATCAGAAGTATTAGAAACACTAGTTTCTAATATACCAACTTAAGCAAGGAACAAGATTTAATCTTAACCCACTAACCTTGTAACTGTAAGATGCTCAAAATTCCTTTCCCAAATATCTCTGTAAGTCAAAATTCTGATTCTGATAATTTTCTCTCCAACTCTTTTCTGTACTCTGTCTTCCCTAGCAAAACAACCAGCATTTTCCTCCACTTTGCAGGGGTGATCTGAAAAAAACCAACAAAGGAACTCTGTGATGAGTGTTCTCCCCTATCCCTTCCCTTAAAGGTTAAGAAGCAAGATCCGTGGCAATTGTGGCAGGTGGTGGGTGAGGTGCCACTGTTTGCCCTTATACACAATGTGCGGATATTTAACTGTTTAAATGTTCTTTTGTGTATGTATTAATGTCAGCAAATTAAGAAGTATAAAATTTAATCTAAAACACTACTGTGCCTAATGGACATAATGACTAAGAAAACTGGCCATCGTTGTTGCTATTCTGAGGTACTGCTTAATATGATGTCTTCAAATTATTTTTGAGCCGAGATTTCCTTTTTCACATTAATTCTTCCCTTCTAAGCCCTGTGCTCTAAGGAACCTTGCTTTTCCCAAGTCTCTACTAATTCCAGTAAATGAGTTGCCCAAATATTGAATGTGAGTCCACATGAAATGATCTGATGCAATTTTAGACTAATGTTTGTGTCTGCACAGAAGGTCTAATCTGGTTAGGGGTAGAAAGATGCAAAAGATAACAGTGCCAAAACAGCACAGGAAAATGAGCCACTCTGGCCAAGCTGTCACTTTGGAACAGAACTGACAAGCATATTCGCTCTACACTGCTCTGATGGATTATGGTTTCACAGATTATTCTCCCCGGGAACATGTGCATTTTAATAAGCAACAAAGCCCAAATCAGAGGGAAAGTAATAAAAACAGGATTTCAGGCACCTAGACAGGCTTATGACAGTGACTATTGGAATCCGGGACTTGCAGGAATCCATCAGACTAGACAAGCACGCCTCCTTGGCACACTCACCTTCATCCTGAACAAGTAGGTGAACAAGAAGAGGCACAAATAAAGATGCCCATTTACTTTACAGTGACCCAGCTTCTAGGACTTCCCTCCACAGTGAAATCCAGAATAACCAACATCTCATTTGAAACCGAAGCTTGCAAATGACTTCCACTAAAAGAATGGTGTTAGACGTGAGTTGTATATTTAGAGATCAACTGAAAAATTTCAAAACCTTGAATTTCCAGCATCTGCAATCAAGTTTTACTTACTTTAAACCATGCAGAGCAAGGTATTTGTAGAGTAAAACAGGTGATTTTATTCATAATCATGAGCTGTGTATTTAAGCAATCAGTCTTACGCATAATTATTCACCCTGGATGAAAAGCTGTGCATAGCTCATGAGGATATATGTACATTTTGTCCAAGTTTAAAACCAATCACAAATTCTTTAAAATTCCATTCTGAACTTAATTTTGCCCATCAATGAGGTATGAAGCATACTGATCTTATGAAATCAGTTCTTGGGGGAGGGGTGCTGGAGAGATGGCTCCGAAGTTAAGAGCAATGACTGTTCTTTCAGAAGTGTTGAGTTCAATTCCCAGCAACCTCATTGTGGCCCACAATCATCTATAATGAGATCTGTTCAGCCTGCAGGCAGAACTATATATATAAGAAATCAGTTCTTGGGATCTGATGGGAGAAAAAGGGCAGCAATGGCTCCACTCTTCACTAATCAAAGTATCCACAAATATATTGTTAGCATGGCCATTTTAATGATGACATTCCCCTATTCTCAAAGATAAATAACATGTCTATATTGCAGCCAATCCTGATGTCATGAAATGTATTCCCATCTACCGTAAGAACCACTGGTGCTCCTCTGAACCTTCCCAAAATGTGACCAAAGCTCTAGAGGCGGTCATTTGTCACCATACTGCTATCGAAAGTCCTCTGAGGTAAAACTGGGTAATTACACCTTTGTCCAAACTCTGAAATGCCCTCTAGAACTTGTTGACATATGACATGATGTTCTGAAAAAACACTGAACATAAAGGAATACTATTCCCAAGAGCATTTCAAAATAAAACATATCTAAAGAGACCGTCCCTTCAGTATTTCTTGTGTTCTGTGATTAAAAACAAAGTTTCATCCTACTCTAAACACTGTAAACCTGAGTTTGAATTCACCAAACCCCTTTATTGCCTTATTCCAAAGCTATTCCTCTATGTGTACCACCTCCACAATGAGACTATCCTTTCCTGCAGTGCGCACCAACTCCCCAATTAGGCTATCCTCTCCCTTGGTGTGTACCCCCTTCCCAATGAGGTTATCCTCTCCCACAGCATGTACCACTTCCCCCATGAGGCTTTCTTACCCCTTGGTGAACACCACCTCCCCAGTGTGCTAAAATTGCTCCACCTTCAGCTTTCCTGGATATACTTTTCTTTTTTCATCTTCCTCTTAAACAATGAGATTCAAATTCTCTAAAATTGTTGTCTCATTCCCACATCAAATGACCTTACATTGATTCTAAGATACATACCTTTCTTACTAACTGCAGACACATTTGTTCACTTACTATAAAGGTATTTTTTGAAGAAAACAAAACAAAAATCGTGGACTAGGCACTGTATCTGAAATTTAGCATGGTAGAATAGTAGCTAAATAATTGTAAAATTATATATGAAAAATCTAGGCCATTCCTTTTTTTCTTTTTGAACTAGTAAATACTCTTACAATTATAAAACTTCTATGTTCTCCAATTCCATGAAATCAAATTAATCTTCATAAAGTTGGGTACTTATATCCTTTCATAAAATGCAGAGTATATTTATTCTTTGAATAATGAAGTTCTAAGTCTTTTTGTTAGATACAGAGCTTTTGTGGGTTCAAAACATGTAACCAACAATTTAGGTTTTCCTGTTACCTCTGATACAGGCCATCTGAACAAGCCATGAGCCTAATGATTTTGCATTTTCTTTCTTTTTATTTTTTACTTCTATGTAGACTGCACTGATTTTAATGTTTACAATGTTGGTTTTTAAGCCTTATCAGGTATTTCATATATATTGGAGGTGAACCGTCCTTTGTTTGTACTCTGAGATCATTCTGTCATTTCAGAATTCATGCATATAACTTCATGTTTTATTTATTTATATACATCTCCCAACTCTGCTAATACAGTGAAGATTCTATTAACAAAATGGTTTCACACTTGATCATCCTTGGTTTTCGATGTCACATTGAATGTAAACCAAACCACATACTCAATTTGTTGATTGCATGAAAAAAAATTTTATTAGCAATAAGTCCCTTGATTGATGGGAAGGGTGATAGAGAAGAAACATTTGTTTTCTCCTGATTTCCATTACATAATTAAACATATGCTCCCATGGGACATAAAAAGTATTGCAATGTTGCTTCTTCTAGCCTGGCTTGCTCCTGGAAATCTGACTGAGAAAACATAGACGTGAAATGAGATACTGAAGAAAGGACACACATCCAGAAAAGCTGTGAGTGAGTGGATAATCTGCATTCACTTGGATGGAGGACACCTGCTACAACAACCCCAAACTCAGCAACTTTATTATATACAACAGGAGGGAGAGGGCTACCTCTTCTCAGTGGAAGCCTTTGTAGGTGCACAAGTCTCAGTCTATAAACATGAGGGAGGAGGAAGCAAAGGTGGATGTTTTTGCATATGTATGTCAGCATTCCTATTTAAACCAGGGGAAGGCTTTGTCATTTCCCTAAACCACACCCAGAGAAGGTATTGCCATTTCCATGGATCTGGGATATTAGCATCCTTGACATGGCCATCTTCATGTCAACAACACACATTTACCCAGATTTTACCTCCTCCCTACATAAAATACTCAAGAAAAATCTTGGGCAAACATACTGTTCATTGAAACCCAAGCATCATACGCCAAACACAGAAAAGTCAAGGGACTGGCAGCTATCCCTAGTTACCTTCCTGTCCCAGCAGTTTTAAAAGCATTTGAGGAATGAGAAAACAGTTCATGAAACAGAGCTTCCACTCAAGTCTTGAATCTGTCTCATGTATAAACTGTTACTTTAAGCCTTATCTGACCTGTGGGCCAGCTAACCTGTGGGGCAGGCTTACTCAAGGACACCCTGTGCCTTCTCATCTTATTTCTCGTAGTCAATGATGATCCATTCAGAAATGAGGTGCAAATAAATGATAATTTGAACAAATTAAATGAGGTTTGTAGAATAAATTCGTTTTCTGTATGATTACCAGTAGCCCGATTTTGCGTCTGTGCTTCCCACTCTGGGTTTCCACCTCGCTCATTTAGTTATGTGTTCTGCTCAAAATGAAAATGTGACCTCTAGGTTCCATCTTAAGAACAAACATGTTGCAAACCAGATAAATTGAATATATTCAGAAAATAAAAAGTCAGTTTGTGGTTGCACATGCCAGTGGGATATGCTGAAGAGACAGAGACCAAATAATCATGAGTTCAGATCAACCTGGGCTACACCTTTGGGACTGGAGCAATGACTCCATGGTTAAATGTGCATAGTGACACTCTTGCAGACAACATGAGTTTGCATCCAAGGACTCGCAACCACCTGCAATTCCAACTCCAGGAAATGCTAGCCTACCTGAGTATTGACACACAGGGCGTACTCTTACATATACCCACACACATAATTAAAAACAAAAATATGTTTTTAAATAAGATAAAATAGAAAGACAGGAGGTCTAAGGTGTGGCTAAGTTTGTCTCACATCTGTAGTCCCAAGTCAAGAATACGTTCCTAACTGTTGAGGAAGAGCCTCAACTTCAGAGGGGTGCAGCAGACAGGTACAGCCTGTTCTATGATGACTGCTTCAATAATGCAGTAGAATGAGAGAGTGAGGATCTGGACACTGGGGTCCAATCTGGAGACACTTTGAGAAGTCACTGATGAACCGTAGCTACCTTCAGGCTGGCAGAATTACTAACCCTGTTTCTCCATCTCCCTTTCACAACTGTTAGTCCCTGATAAATTCATAATGCTTTATTGTCCTGTCAAATACACAGATAAATCTCAGCCCCTTATTGTAGAGCAGTCAGACTGCAACCAATGTATGTAATGACAAAGGAACACAACTGTGAAACTAAATTTTGAAGCTGAGTCATTCTTACCAGTGTGATAGAAGAGTTGTACACAACAGATATTGGTGCTAAGTAGATACCCGGTTTGAGAAATAAAAATAGTCAAGTAAAAAGAAACTACATCCCCATATACTACAGCATATAATGTACAAGTGGCATTGGCAAAAGCATGCTTATCATAGCTGCTTGCTTACACTGCTCAATCAAATCCTTACGCCGTCATGTGCTCATACTCAAATTCTGCTACACGATTTTCATCTAACAATTGTACTGACAGAAACTTCATTATGTCTACTGGATGAATACAACCCTGATGGACAGACTGATAACTCCCCAGACTGGTCTTGTTACCAAGTTCTTCACTTCCCAGAATCCTACTCAAAACTAGATGTCTCTATGTTACTGTGGTGTGTTTTATAATAATGACCTCAAAGATTCATCAGTTTGAGTGTCTGGTCCCCAGTTGGTGGAACTGTTTAGGAATGGTTTGAAGGTGTAGCCTTGTTGGAGGAGGCTGTGACTGAAGGATGCAATTCAAGGTTTCAAAAGCCCACACCATTCCCAGTCTCTCTTGGCCTCCAGTTCTCAAGTAAGGTGTGAGCTCTCAGCTATTGATCCAGTGCCATGTCTGCTTGCCTGATGTCTTGCTCCCTGACATAATGGTCATGAATTCATCTCTTAAACTATAAATTAACCCCACAACTAAATGCTTTCTTTTGTAATTTGCCTTGGTCACTGTGTCTCTTCACAGCAATAGAAAAGTAACTAAAGTATTAGTTATAAGTCCAGTAGAGTGTTAGTATAAAAGAATTAAAGGAACAATCAAACAAAAAATCAAGAAATCAAGTGATAAAATATTTTAAAGAAAGGAAAGACCTTTCGATCTAAACAGAGTTCTTAAAATCTCTAACTGTAAAGAAATTCATTGAGATGTATAGATTTAAGATCTGATTAATTAAGATATGCTTTTAATATGCAAGTTCTTTATAGCAAAGGTTTAATAGGAAATAACTGTTAAATATGGTTTTAAAAATGTCCAACTGTCTTAACAGTCAGAGAAGTATAAGTAAGTCTGTGCTGAAACCCATGATGTCACAGTCTGAGTGGGTAAGAAAGAATTGATGCGAGGTGCTGGCAATGACGGGAAAAAGGGAAGTCCAGTTCACTGCTGGTCGGATGGCAAAGGGGTGCAGTCCATGTGCAAAACCCTCAGAAGAATAGAATCAGAGCTACTGTGTTACTGAGACATACCTTTCCCTGACAGTGTCTCCAGCTTTTGTTTGATTTTCCTTGTTATAAAAGCTCCTTTGGAGCCCAGTACTCATGTATACCACCCCCACACTTACACACTTGGGAAGTCAGGTGATAACAGGTAAATCAGTCTAGAAACACAGGGAACTCATTATATCTTAGATAGAGGCAACATTAAATTTGTTTCTGGATCCCTGGATGAAAATTCACTGCACTGCTGGGACAAGCTAGGCATGGGGCCCTATGTCCAAAGGTTATTTAAACATTTAGATGATCAATGAGTTCAGGTTTCCTTGAGTTCAGTTATCTCTGAATAAAAAATGGCCTCTGATTTTTTTAATTATTGTCTTTAAATGTCATTGTATTGCTCTCATAATTTAGGAATATTTTTCATAGAATTGTATTATTTATTATTATTATTATTATATTTTATCTATTATTATTATCTATTCCTTCTGTTTTAAAGCTAATAATATAAATTGGCTTTGATGTATGCCATCAAAAGGTGTAAACAAAGCTTGTTGCTCATTTGTTGTCTTTTCTCTTGTTTTTCTTTTCTTTTTCTTTCTTTTTTTTATTTTTACCAAACACTCATCCCATTTAATTTCCTGTTACATGCACCGAGAAAACGAAAAACATTAGGCCCCAGGGCAGCAATGCCCTGAGATTCCAGCTCAGGCCCCTCTTTGTAATAAATCATGCACACCACACACACATTGACCCAGGCAGAAGTCACATGCATGCACAGGTGGCTAGAGAACCGCTAGGCGGGACGGGAGGAAGAGCTGGGCAAGCATACGCCAGCACCTGTGTACTGGAGACCCAGATAACCCTCCTGTTGCAAGATGAACAAGAGTAAAGATTAAAACAAAAGCAGAACACAGGAAAAAGGAGGATGTTCAGACAGGTTGGACAGACGAAGAGGGAAAGATGCAGGGGAATTGGGGGAAAGCAGCCTCAAAGAGGGATGTCTTTCTTTATTGGGAACAAGGATGGGCAGAGGATCTGTGACTCCAATAATATACCGAGGCTGACGGAATCTGCCACAGCTTCCCCCTCAACATCCTGTGCTCTCTCCTGATGCAGAGAGAAATCACAAACACCCACCCTCTAGCCCTGCCCATTAACACTCGTAAGGACTTTCTCCAGTACCCAAAACGAAATGACACCCCACCCCACCTCAACACACACTCAAAGTTAGGCCCAGTACAGGCCAAAGTTAGGCCAAAGTAACTCTTCTTGGTGGAGTCAAAGCCAGAGAAGCTCATCACAGCTGCCTTCTCATCCTCCTCCTCAAACGTCAAGTCCTCCTCGGCCCTCCTTTTCTTCTTCTTCTGCTTCTCTTATATGCTTTAGCCTTTTGCTCCTCTTCTCTGAGTTCCTTCATCCTTTCCTCAAAATCATAGTCCTTCTGCTTCTCTTCCATCTTCTTGTTGTTGACCTCAAAATGTTTCTCTACCTGAACCAGAGTGGAGCGTTCCACACGCATAGACATACCCAAGTTTTGCTGATGTTTCTTTCCATTAATGAGATACAGGAAGTTGATGGAGTCCTTCACCATGCAGTCACAGACGTTGCAGTGGTAGCCTCCCATTTCAGACTGTGGGGCCGTCTTGGTAATGATGATCGTCTTCCCAAGCTTGGACTCCAAGTCCACCTTGTAATCCCTGTGCCGAAGAAGCCCCCACTTGACGAGCTGCACTGGTTTTCTATCCTTCTTTGCTCTCTCTTCTATGAGTCTCTTCTCCGCGAGCTTCTCATATTCATCTTTGTTCCACTTTCGGCGAAAGTCCAAGTTTTTTGTCCCACTGCATGACGCCATCTTCACAGCGAAGTTCATTTGTTGTCTTTTCTCCCTTGCCTTTTAAAACCATTCTCATTCTCTTTCCGTGTTATCAGCATGGCTGTAGTTGCCTGGAGGTGGTTTCTTGAATTCCTAAGACTTAATAGTCTTCTAAGACCTCTGTCAGAAATTCAGGACAGTTGTACTCCATCTCCTGGGATTGTTGTAAGCCGACTCTCCTCCTGTGACATCTCCTTACCCAAAGATACTAGCCATGGCTAAAGTTGTGTCTCTTTCCTATGAATATTCACTTCCAATGATCTTCGCTAGTGTGAGTGAAAAATGGAAACGGTCTGAAAATTCCTTCTGTCTCTAATATCCACATCCATTCATGCATACAGCATCCACTGAGTCTTTTGATGTAGTCTACACTGCAACTAAAGTCTTTCCTATACTTCTTCTTTCTTTACTCTTGCTCTCCTGTGTATGTATCCCCCAAATTGTCCCAAATAAACTAAATGATGCTTATCAAGAAACCACCTGAAATAGTTGGAACTAAGAAAATTCTGTAAAAACTGGACATAGTTGAGACTACGCATGTGGATCACATACTCCCTGACTCGCCAAACATCATATCAGTTGCATTAGCTAAAGACAATATGCCTGCTCACATAAGGTGTTTCCCATTGTGTTAATGGCTCTATCAGTTATCCAACAGAATGGTGTATCTTTGAGAAAGAAGGCGATTCATTACCATGATACACCCAGGAACTGAGTAATATTGGAACAACATCAGGCATTGGAAAGATGGCAGTCTTTGAAAAACTAATAAAAGTCTTAATATAATTAAGCCATAGTAAAAGCTATTATACAAAGCAGTGGTAGAACAGAGGGAAATGATGCCTGGTTCCAGGACTCAATCAGAAGAGATGATCTACAAAGTAAATTGACATTTCAGTCAAGATAGGGGTCTTTTATCTGCAGTATTATCCAAGATAAACTTTAACACATGATATAAGGACATCTTATTTAAAGTGACTTATACTCCCAAAATCTCACATTCTCCCTAAAGTAGGTTAGACTAAAGAAATAACCAAGACTACATACCAGTGAACTGAAATTTCCTGATGGACACTTTTGTGTCCTATACCTCAGAAGACACCCAATGAAAACTCACAATCCTGCCTCTATATCTAGTCAACAATTACAACTAGTGTTAAAGTTGCAGCATAACCAGCTGGAGAGATGCTTATGCTGTTCTTCATATAGAAAGAATGAGAATATAACCCAAATAACTATGGATTTAAGGCACCTGCAAAGACAATGACCATGGGGAGCTAAGAGCTTCATTACAGGGCAGTTAAACATAAAATAAGAGAAGGGAGAGCTTATAGTTCTTCCAGCACTTTCTTTGGATGGAAAATGATGTTCCCACTCAAAGTGATCTAGAAATGATAAAAATAATAA
Source organism: Bramus lutescens (assembly GCA_001685075.1). Taxonomy (NCBI): domain Eukaryota; kingdom Metazoa; phylum Chordata; class Mammalia; order Rodentia; family Cricetidae; genus Bramus; species Bramus lutescens. The sequence goes on from LOEQ01003973.1 coordinate 202,181, forward strand.
TAATAACAGAATACAGTAAACAAAAGTAATCCAAGAACAGACCAAATGGCAAGTTCTAGGTGATATATTATAGAACATCAGAAAAGCCAACTAAAGACTATATTTCAGAATATAATAAAGGATATATTATCTACCAAAGCAATATGAAGCACATCAATGAGCTCCTCTTTAATTTAGATTATGGAAAACTGACCTTCTTCATAACAATCAGGAAAAGTTGGATAGTTCACAAAACCATGGTATTTTCTGAGTCCATTATAAGATAGACTAGAAGTGAATTGAAATTGCATTCCAAAGGATGGCAATTCCCCCCTAGAAGACATGGTGTATGTATGTTCATTTACCTTCAGCAAAGAATGAAGATAGAAAGTTAGAGTCATAATAACAAGAAGACAGAAACACAATAGATGATAGAAGATAGATAGATAGAGAGATAGAGAGATAGA
>LOEQ01003974.1:2008-14991 GCA_001685075.1 Bramus lutescens
GGTGGGGAAGACAGAACAGAATTGTGGGAGGAAGAAAGCAGAGACAGGCAGATGGCCATGAAGCTCCAGCCCAAGATGGATGTAGGTTAGAATCTTCCCTGTAAACCACCTCATGTTGCTACACAGATTATTAGAAATGGGTTAATCAAGATGTGAGAATTAGCCAATAAGAGTCTGGAACTAATAGGCCAAGCAGTGTTTAAATGAATACAATGTGGTGTGGTTATGTTGGGGGTAAGCTAGCCGGGATCTGGGCGGAACTCAGCCTGCCGCCTCATCACTACAGATCCCCAGGCCCCACACAGTAGAAAGAGAGAACGGACTCCCACAAGTGTCCTCTCACCTCATGTGGGAAGGAGTGGATGGTTGTGGAGCACTGTCAGTACGAGGTATGCTAAGAGCCCATCAGAGTGCAGGTGAGCAGAAGGCTCTGGGCCCTGCCCCCAGCGCCTACTTGTCTCAAAACTCTGAAAGGCAAAAAGTACAGGACACCATTCTGCGTGCCACAGAGCTCACGATCAGGAAAGAAGGAGGTAGCCTATTCCCGGCGTATTTATTAGAAAAGGCTCTGTGTCTTAAGCCAATGAGCTGGGGATTTGGGAGGGGGCAAGCGCCAGGCTTTGGGTGAGAAGAGGGCGGGAATTCTCATGATCTGGGGCCCTGTGAAGCCACACCAGTCAACCACTTCCACCTTTTTTCTGTGCTGGTGTCCCTGTCTGCAGAATTGTATGTTGAAGGGCTGAAGTGATGGCTCAGCAGCTGAGAGCACTTGCTCTCTAGAAGACCCAGGTTCTGTTCCCAGCACCCACAGGTGGTTCACAGCCTTCAGTAACTCCAGCTCCAAGGGATCTGATACCCTCTTCTGGCCTCTGCGGACACTGCATGTCTGTAGTACACAGATGTTTGCAGGCAAAATATCCATATATATAAAGTAAAATAATCAAATAAAATCTTAAAACTACTGTGTTTCCTCTAGTCTCTTAAATTTGTTATTATCTTATTTCTAACATTGTGCATACACACAGAGAAATGAATAAATAAATGCAATAAAAAAACAGGGTTCTTTAGAGGGACCAGAACCAGAGAGTGTGTATGTAACTAAAACAATGTATTGACTGGCTTACCCTGCAGGGTCCAGGGAGCTCAGAAGTGCCGTCAGCATGCTCACAGAGAGCTAGCGGATCAGGTTCCCAATTCAGTCAGCTAGTCACCTTAGCCATCTCTGTGCAATGCTGGACAGTGACTCACTAGGGTCCTGTTGAAGGGCTGGAGGAGCTGGTCTCACTGCAATGGCAGGGGATGTCAGCAAGACTGAAGACTTCGGCCCTTGCTATTCTTATACCTGTTTCTCCATCCAGGCAGTTTGCTTCTTCAGACACCAGGTGTGCTTGCCAGCCCTGGTCATTTCTTCCTGAGTTCACAGTGACATCCAAAACCAGCTATCAATGCCCACTTCACAGCACACACAGAGAACCCCGGGCAAGTCCCTACATGTGTTTATTCAGACAGATCACAGATGTCTGCTAAGCTTAGGGCAAAGCAGGTGTGGTGATGCCCACTGTCAATCCAGCCCTTGGGGGGCCGAGGCAGGAGCTCAGAGTTGTCCCGCATAAGACATGTGGATGAGGACCATGGCGGATGATGGTCATCCAGAAAGTCAAGACAGTTTTATCCCAGAACTCTGTAGCTTCCTCAAGGCAATTATGCCCCCACAATGTCTGTTGAAGTTCCAGCCACCAAATCTACATTCTAGGTAACAAAGGGGAAAAGAGAGAAAACGCCCCTGCCCCACCACTCAATCCACCACCCCAACCCCTTCTTCGCCAACCAGAGACTAGCGACAGTCATGGAACACACCCTGCCATAGGGAGGCTGTTGAAGGTGGTCTTTAGCTAGGTGTTTTCACTGAGAATACACTCAGAGTCTGCTACTAAGAAAAAATAATGAATCCTGGATGCAGCCCCATGCCTGACACATTACTAAATGCCAGCCCAAGTCTGGTGTGGTGATACAGAAACGAGAACCTACGGCAGAAAGTGTTCAACCCAACAAATAGACAAGACGACAATGTGTACTGTTCTCACATCGTGAATCTGCATGTGTCTAGCAAGCAGCATGCATATGTATATTCACAGACTGGCATATATAAATACTTGTGTGTGTTTTGTATATATGTACATATATATGTAAGTATGTGGTTATACACATATTGTAAAATTGCATGTGTGTAATCATATATGCAAATGTGTATGTATGTAAAAGTGTGTATGAGTATATACATGTATCTATAGAGAGATACACATATCTACAGATTTCTCCCCTAAGGATTAAACATGGGGCCTCAAGAATGCTAGGCAGGTTCTTTCCCACTCAGCCTAGAGTGGGGGTAGAGAAAAGCTCTACCTGCACAGTCCAAGCTGACCTCAGACTCTCAATCCTCCTGCCTCAGTTTCCCCAGAACTGGAATGACCAAACTGCTGTGCACACCTGGTTTCAGGGTCAAGTTCCAAGCTATAAGAAGATCTGCATCTGTTTGGATGACACAATTCACAAGCTTGAGTTACACCGTGCAGAACTGTTGGCCAATGCACAGACAGTGCACACTATTGTCAAGCGCTTGTAGAGATGGATGAACTGACCTTTTGGATGACAAAAGAAATGCCTAGAAGCATGGAGGGACCCACCTTGGAGCTACGGGGGTGCAGCATGACAATGAGACTAGAAAGCCACAGTGACTTTTATTTTCATTTTAACCCCACTCATTTAGAGAAGAAAAATCTGCCTTAAATAGAGTGATCATAAAGGAACCTGCAAATAAATGACAAAATATCTAGGACTACATATCTTCCTAAACATCGCTTTTCAAAATCGGTGGGATGCAGTTCAAGTTCTTGGGGTCAGAGTTCTAAATTTACACCCTTAACTCAATTATATTAAGAAAAGGGGGGCTAGAAACAGACTGTAGCGTTCAACCAAAAACCTGAAAAAAAAGATGAAGAAATAATATTAAAGGAAGTCCTTTTAACAAGAAGAACTAACAATAGGAGAGATGGCTCAGTGGTTAAGAGTGCTGGCTGCACTTCCAGAGGAATGGAGTTTGATTTCAAGTCACCCATGTTGGGGGGCTCATGACCAGCATAACTCCAGCTCCAGGGGATCCATTGTCCTTTTCTGGCCTCTGTAGGCAGCTGCACACATGTTGCAGACACACACACACAACACTGAAAAACAAATAAATAAAAATAATAAATGCCTTTTAAAATAATTATTAATTAGGTGGGGGGTTTAAAGTACAGAGGTATTTGGTATTGGATGGGCTGTTTTCACCAGTATTCTCTTCTATGTCAGGCCACCAAGGATCTGAAGGGACAGGAGTAGATCTCTCATCGAACAGAGGAACCAAGTTTGCAATCCTGCTGGCTGCCCGTTCCCTTCCCTGACCCCACCCAAGAACATGTCCCCTGTCACCCTCCACTACAAAGTAAACCACACATGATAGCATGGTCTCCAAAGGACATGAGTGGGTGACAGTCGCCCTGCCCTGGGTGCATGTATGGAGGTCAGAGGTCAGCTTGCAGGAGTCACTTCTCTCCTTTTAGCATGTGGGTTCCAGGGATCAAACTTAACTCGTCAGGAGTAGTGGCATGTGCCTTTACCTCTGCAATGGCTATTCTTGGTTGTCAACTTGACTACATATGGAATTAACTAAAACCCAACTAGTTTAGTATGTCTGTGAAGGATTTTCTTTTCTTAATTAAATCACTGAAGTGGAAAGACCCACTTTCTTAAACTTTATTTATTCTTTGTGTCTTTCACATCGTGCCTCCCAAATCTACCCATCTGCCCTCCCATACACACACAATAAAAAATAAAATAAAATTTAAGAGAAAAAAAGGGGGATCTCATCATGGAAGCCACAGTGTGACACAGTGAGTCACGCAGTAACCCCTTTGTCCATACATTTTTATATTCAGGTGTTCATCGCCAAAAAATCATCGATCTGGTTCAAGGTCCCTGGTCTCTGTCATACCATTGACACTGGGACTCTTCCTTGACATCTCGTTGCTGTCCTGTATCACGGAGATCCTTCCTGCAGCCCTGAGTCTGTAAAACCCCAACCACCCCCACCCCACCCTGTGCTCCAGCAGATCACAGACAGGGTGGATGTTGGGGTGGGCCTGCACATTAAGACTGGGTCTGGGCTTGGGCAGTTGCAGGGTTGGTCAGCCCACCAGCTCTCCCCATCTTCACCACCAGGGTGAGCTCTCTAGCATTTCCCAGGTGAGGTGTAGGGGCCACTTTCCTGAGTGCTGCAGCTGATGAGGGGCAGGGAAGACCCACTTTTGATGCAGAATTTTTGAGGCAGGAAGATCCACCTTTAATCTGGACCATGCCTGCTGCTGGCAGTCTATAGAGAGGACATGGGAGAAGGAAGCTTGCTCTTTTTGCCAGCTTGCTCTCATTCTCGCTGTCAAGCCCATCCCTTCGCTGGCATTAGAGCCTACTTCTTCAGGATTCTGACATACACTGAAGACCAGCTGAGACAGACAACCTCGTAGATTGAACAACTCCTGTATTCTTGATCCTTCCATTGGTAGTCAGCCATTATTGGACTAGCTGGACCACAGCCTGTCTATCATATGTTTGTGTGTGTGTTTGTGTGCGTGTGTCTGTGTGTGTGTTCATTCTGTAAGTTCTGTTCCTCTAGAGCACCCTGGTTAACACAGCTGCTGAGTTACCTCACTGACCCCATTGTCCTAATGCTCAAATTATATATAAATCCTGTAATTAAAAAAAAGATAGCATGTATTGGGCTCCCTGAAACCCCGAACAACCAAATGATCAAATGCCTATTCCTTAAAGACTAAATAAAATAAAGAAGCTTCCAGCAAGTCCAATCAAAGCAAAAACAAAGACATAAGCAGTGGGAACAGAGGAGTGTGCCTATGGACATGTGAAAGCCATTAGACAAGACTGTGTAGGAGCTTATGGAGAGGAATGCTAAACCCTAGAACTGCACACATTTTAAAATAACATAAAAGGCAGATTTCACTTATTTTAGGAGGGAGGCATGACTAGTTTGCCAGCTGGATGGAGACGGCACACGAAAATAAAATTACAAACAATTCCACTTTTAAACATAGATTCAAGATCTTAAGTAAAATATGAGCAAAATAAATTCAGTGTGATGAGCTTTTAAAACATGTACACCAGAACCAGGCTGAGATTAGCCCAGGCCCGAAAGCACGATCTTAGAAAGGTGTTTCAGAAGAGTTAGAGATGCACTTGGGAGACTGAGGCGGGAGGATCATGAGTTTGAGGCCAGCCTGAGATGCATAGTGGGACTGGGAGAGAGGTGGGGAGGCAGAAAATATCTGTCTCCATAGGTGAAGAAAACTTGCAATATGTAATTATGTATATGGAGCTGGAGAGATGGCTCAGCAGTTAAAAGCACTGGCTGCTCTTCCAGAGGACCTGGGTTCAGTTCCTAGGACCGACATGGTAGCTCACAACCATCTGTAACTCCAGTTCCTGGAGATCAGATGCCATCTTCTGGCCTCTGAGGGCACAAGGTATGCATGTGGTACACTATATAAAATAAAAATAATAAAAAATTTAATGTAATGTTTATTTATGATAAAAAGTGAAAATAAATCGGAACTACTTGAATTTATAAAACTATCTATTAAACACTCATCACAGGGCTCTAACAGTAGCTAGTGGTAAAGTGCTTACATAAGGCTGTGAGTCCAGTGCCCATCACCGGAGAGTAAACAGAAACCCTCATAGCAGGTAAAATAACCTGAGAACTATTTATCTCTGATTATATATATATGATGTGCAGGTGTGAGTGCAAGTGTCCTCAGAGTCCAGAACAGGGCTTTGGATGCCCTGGAGCTGGAGTCACAGACAGTTGTGAGCTAACATGTGAATCCTCTGTGAGACCAACACGTGTGTTTACCCACTGAACCATCCCTCGAGCCTTCAGATATTATAGTCAATATTAAGATATTTAAATTATTGTCATTACAGTTCATGGAAAAGAAGAGCCAGCACTTGATCTATTATTCAGCATTCAGCTTGAGGTCATTGCCAATTCAATAAGACAAGAAAAAAGTAGTGTAGCAATGGGTGGGGGGAACCAACACACTGATTCCTTGCTGATGTTATGATTGTTGGCATAGAAAGTCCCTGGGTTTCAAGAAACCTTGAAAACTAATAAAAGTTCAGCAGGACTCCCGGATACAAGACAAACGTACGTAGGAAATAGTTCATAATGTTCCCATGCCTGGCAATAACCAATTAGGAAACACAAACAAAGTAAGTACCATAGTAGCAGTAAAAACTAGCTGTGTAAGACCTTTAGGAAGAACGTTACAAAATACAACTGCAGAACGCAGACTCGTGAATAAACAGAGATATATAGCAGCTCATGGCTTGAAAGGCTCAGTGCCATAAACACATCAATCGTTTCTAAATTAACCCAGAAAGTTAATGCAATTGCAATCGAGTTCCAACTGGGGCCTGGAGAAAAGAATCCTAAGATGCAAATGGAAAATTCAAGGCTAAGAGAAGCCAAGGCCATCTCAAAGAACAAGTCAAGGGAGGCAGAGCTTTCCCGACCAGGAATTTTGCAAGCCTCTTGCTGGCAGAAAAACGGACAGCATCGCAAAGAGAGACAAGTAGACCTAGAATTCAGAATCCAGCCACATAATTAAATAAAATTGAAAATCAAATGAGCAGATAAAATAATTGTGCTGGGTCATCAGAGTGCTCATTTGGGACAAAATAAAACAAACAAACAAATAAAATGTTCTCTTTTTTTGGAAACAGGGTCTCATTATACAGCTTTGAGTGGCCTGAAAATCGTTATGTGGACCAGGCTGGCCTCAAACTCACAGAGATCCACCCGCTTCTGCTGGTTTAAAGGTGTGCACCACCACCCAGTGAGCTTTCTCGTTTCCTTCCTTTTCTCTTTATCAGCGTGTAAAGTGCTAGGTGCTATTATGGCATTTTCAAATCATGTGTTTATGATTCTCCTTCTGCTCGCTACCCTCCCTTCTTGGTACCCTCCTTTCCTCCATTGCCCCCCTCCCACCCCAGGCTCTTTTCATCTTTCATGTCCCATGCATCCTTTATCCCACCTCCCATCCCACCTCCTCACCTAATATCCCCTCTTGTTCTCTTTTCAGTATTTTAAGATTCAGAAGGGTTTGCTTCTACTTATACCTGTTTACAGACAGACAGACAGACAGACAGACAGACATTACAGGCCAGGATCCACATTTGAAGGAGAAATTTGGATCATCTCATTTAACATTGTACTTTCCAGGTGAGTCTGTTTTCCTGTAAATTCCATGGTTTCATTTTTCTTCACAGCTGAATAATCTATTTTGTGTCTGTGTACCTCATTTTCATTATCCGTTCATCCACTGAGGAACATCTAGGCTGGTTCCATCTAGGTTTCAGCTTTACGTGGTTGTAACACAGGGGAGCCTAGACTGCTCCTGCTTCCTATCCAGAGCCTGCATGTACAGTGTATGCATCCACCGGTTTCTTCTGGACACTTAGAGGCCTAAGGGCTCCACTCATCCCCAGGAAACAGCAGCTCCAAGAACCAGGGAGTTAGTGTCCCAGAAAGATGTCCAGGAAGTGATGGCCAGGCCCCTCTGGAGGAAGGACTGTGAAATGTACCCTTATACCATTCTTGTGGGGCTCTAGCTGAGTCCCAGTTGTCCACCTCAGGACCAGCCCGTCAACCTGCCCTTCCTATGACTTCTTCCTCTGATCTTACTGTTAACACCTAAATCCAGCCTCGGGAGCTGCTCCTGACAAACCACACCAAAGATAACAGCACAGTGGGCACATACGGGCACACACACATAATGTGTGGAAGTTTCAAAGAAAAAAAGCCAGCTTCTAAACACCAGCAGGAAACAGAGGAGAACTTGGTTGTATTTTGTATAAAGGAGCTACTTACATGGGTGCTGGTTAGTACACAAACCTAAACATACCTAGGAAGAAGGAATCTCAGTTGAGGAATTGCCTCAGTAGGATTGGCCTATGGGGCATTGCCTTGATTAATGATTAATGCTGGCCAGGTGGGTCTGGATAAGAAAATTAACCAGGTAAGCCAAAGGGAGCAAGCCAGTAAACAGCAGGCTTCCATGGGTCCTGCTTCAGTTCCTGCCTCCACTTCCTGCCTTGGCTTCCCTTGGTAGCAGACTATATAACCTGCAAGTCAAATAAACCCTTTTCTCCTTGCTTTGTTTTTGGTCCGTGTTTAGTCACAGCAACAAAAAGCAAATTAGGAGAGCAGGTGGAAAGTGTGCAGTTAGGGAAGAAATATCAATAAATGTGCCTACATTTAGCATAAGATGCTGCAAGGGCTGGAAGTGGGACTTGGGGGACCCAGAGTTCCATCCCCAGCCCTGCATAAGAAAAATCATAAATTGTCAAAACAAATGACAGGCTTAGGTGTGGTGCCAAAAGCTCTTAATCCCACCACTTGGGAAGCAGAGGTAGGCAGATCTGTGTGAGTTCAAGGCTAGCCTGATTTAAATAGCACATTCCCAGAGAGCCAGGGCTACACAGTGAGCCTCTATCTCAAAAGTTAATTAGCCAGGTGGTGGTGGTTCATGCCTTTGATCCCAGCATTGGGAGGCAGAGGCAGTGAGCTGGCAATCTCCATGGTGAGGTGGCAGCCTCTGGGCCAAGGCCATGCTCTCCACAAAGAAAGATAACTCACAATGTAACAAGGGGGCAGGCATTTTCCTCTTAGGTGGAACTTTGGAAACAGTGTGGTAGTTTGAATGAAATGGCCCTCATAGACTCCTGTATCTGAATGCTTGGTCCCCAAGTCGGGCGTATGCATTGAGGTTTAAAAAGCCCACACATCTTTTAATCCCAGCACTTGGGAGGCAGAGACAGGTAGATCTCAGTGAGTTCGAGGTCAGCCTGGTCTACAAAGAGAGTTCCAGGACAGCCAGGACTGTTACACAGAGAAACCCTGCTTGAAAAAAACAAACGATCAGAAAAGCTCACAACATTCCCAGCTAGAGCTCTCTCTGCCCTGTGCTTGTTATGGACCAGAATGCAAACTCTTGGCTACTGCTCCAACGTCATGCCTGCCTGCTGTCACGTTCACTGCCATGATGGTCATGGACAATAATCTGGAACCCTGAGCCCTCATACTAAATGTTTTCTTCTGTAGGTTGCTCTGATCATGGTGTCATGATCAAAAATAACCAAGATACACAGAGTCTTTGCTCTAGCGCCCCCTGCTGGGCATCCGGAGCCTACATCAGCGCGGCAGGGGGAGGCTTCTCCCATCTTCCTCTCATATCCTACCTATTGCGCCTGAAAGTGTCCCCAGCCCATTCCTGCTCTGTTTCCCCTTTACCACTCACACATGTGACCCCTTGCCCTTCTATTCCATCTCCGCACAGCATTTGAACTTATCGGGCTTTCCCCACCGCGTGCTTGCTAAAGGCCACGAGATGCTGTTCTTATCGGGTGAATGTGTCTCCCCGAGATGTTGAAGGGCTTACTCCCAGGATCTGTGGCTGGGATTTGATTCTCAAAGAGTCTTGAGAGCTGATCATGTAAAATGAGGCTGTCTCTAATCCAACACAACTGTGCCTGATGCAAAGCCAACATTTGGACAGAGACAGACGGGTGCACAGAGAGAGAGCATCATGGGAGAATGAAGGTGGAGATCACAGCAATGCATTGACCATTCAAGGGATACCGAAGATTGCCAGGGAACTACCAGCAGAGAGAAGAGAGCCCCAGAGCAGACTCTCCCTCACAGTGCCCAAAAGTAACCTGCCCTGCCAACATGGAACTTTAGACTTGCCAGAGAACCAGGAGCCAGCACATCTCTGTTCAAGCTTCACTGTGTGTGGTACTTGATGCTCAGCCCTTCTGTGCTGTGCTGTCCCTGCACGGAGGGACACCTATTCTCGTGGGACCCTTCTCAGCTGATGAGCTCTGAGAGGAAGAGCAAGCTCAGGTTTGAAAGCTGGGCAAGGAGCTATTGCTTTCCTTTGGAGGGCGCCTGATGAGCCTTCAACTTATTTTCTTCCTTTCTTTCTCATTTTAAATCTCAATTAAAATTACACATTTACCCATGTGTAAGCATGGGTGCTAGGACCTCTTATGGAGGTCAGAGGAGAGCTTGTGGGAGTCAGTTCTCTCCTTCCGTTCTGTGGTGTCAGGGATTAAATTCACCTCTAGCCCCAGCTCCACATGCGCATGCAAGACACACACACACACACACACACACACACGCATGCACAACTTAGTGGAAGATCCTTAGGCCTCTGGGGAGGTGCAGTGAGGAATCATGAAGATAAACGCCTGAAACCCACTGGTAATTCTTGAGAGAACTGTAAAAGCTGGCACTTGGCCCTGTTGGGGACGTGATCACTCAGGCCTGAGTATATTCTGTCCACTGCCTTCCTTGAGGTGGTATGGCCAAGGGGAGCCCTCACCTGTGCCTGCACTATGATCTCTGGGCTCTCAGCCTTTGGGACTCCTCCTGATAAATGTTAGCCCTTCTCGGGTATTCCATCGCCAAAGCAGCAGGCGGACTGATACGGGAGACCCCTGCAGGCCGGACACTCAGCTTCTCTTCTGTCCTGAGGTCCTGCACCGTGCACACCCCCCGCCCTCTGCTGTGGATGGGGAGGGTTTGCTTCAGCTGCGCCAAGAACCCTTCAGACCCTGTGGGTGATGCTCAACCCTCCCTCTCTATGCTGCACCTCTGTCACCCCCCCCCACTTACCCTTCAGACCCTGTGGGTGATGCTCAACCCTCCCTCTCTATGCTGCACCTCTGTAACCCCCCACCCTTCAGACCCTGTGGGTGATGCTCAACCCTCCCTCTCTACGCTGCACCTCTGTAAACCCCCATCCTCCTCCCTGTAGCTCTCAAACAGCAGGAAAATGCCTTAAAGTTATGATATCTCTGGTCACCTGAATTTTGTCTACAAACTACAAATGGTAGTTTGAGCAGCTGTTCTGCCATCCTATGCCAGGGACAGCCAGCCATGAGCTCCTCGTCACCTGTCACCAGGAAGTGTCCCTCTACAGAACCCCACAATCAGGTCCCTTCCCAGGACCCGTCAGCTGAGAAGGGTCCCATGTGAACAGATGTCCCTCTATCCAGGGCTGCACAGCAAATGCCACACAGAATGGATTCTGTTTACCCCTACCTTTGATGGCTTGGGAGCAGAGCCTGGGATCAGGTTTGCTAGAAGATGGCTGGTCCGAAAAAGTCCCCAGAGGGTGAGGACAAAGGACAGGGAAGGGAGGGGCTCAGTGAACCCTACAGATTATCGCTTTCAAGACGAGTGTTAAAGTTTAATCCCAGTGATGAGAGATTACGAGATGCAGGGCTCTGCCCTCCCAAGTGGATTAATCCACTGTGATTAATGGACTGACGAGTTAATGGGTTATCTCCAAAGTGGCTCTGTTATGAAAGCCAGCTGGCTAGATCTCAGGAGCACCCTGACTCTTGTCACATGATGCCCTGTGCTTCCTCAGGACTCTGCCAACAAGAACATCATAGATGCGGCCCCTTGACCTTGGTCCAGCACCATGAGCCAAAATTAACCTCTTTTCTTGATGGCTTACACAGCCTGTAGAATCGTGTTATCAGCTAGAGAAAAAGACCAAGACAGAAGGAATGTGGTCCTATGTCCAGAGCCTGCCAGACAGGCCCTTCTCCACAGAAGGGAGATATGGTCAGGATGCCATGAAAAACTGCGAGACAGAGCACGTATGTCCCAGAGCACAGCTGTCTCCTCTGCTGCCTCAGGCTTCTCCACTGATCAATCACCATTCCACCGTCTCTGGTGCATGTCAGTCACCCATCCAACATGTCCCCAAGTAACAGAAGACACAAATCAAGTTTTAAGAGATGCCTCGCAGTGTTGATACCCTTCTGGCTTCCTGGGAAAAACAAAAAACAAAACCTTTACCGGTCACAGGCCGCCTCTGAGGTCACCCTTATGTAGTGAGATCATCTAGGAGTCCCCTCTTTGCTGGCCAGTGGGGTTTGAGGCCACGGTGTTTCCTTAAAGCCTACACCAGATAGTGTAGTTTCCCCTGCAGCTCCGGCATGAGTTGCATCTGAACCCAGCTCTCTCTCCTGCCCACTAGGCACTGCTCCTGCTCCCACCCCAGTCAGCTGTGCTGCACTGGGAGCCCAGAGCCAGGAACCAAGTGGCCGAGAGCGCCATCTACTGGGTGAAAGGGCAAGTCACTAGAAGGGATGGGAGAGCCAAGATTGTGGCTCCCGCACCCCCAGCCCACCCTACATGTCCCAGAGGATGGGCAAGGTGCTAGACTGACAAGGAGAGGAATCAAATGAAGAGGGACCAAAGGTGCTCCTTTGCGGGTGCCTGGAGCCCTGCCCTATATGCCTCTGCCTACCACAAGAGGGACTGGCACGTCACCCAGGGCACAATGGTCAGTCTCTGCCCCCTTCTTTCTCTTCAGGAGCATTTAAATCTGGCTTTGCTTGGTTGATTGGTTGACTTATTTTGAGGTAGGGTCTCACTTAGCCATGGCTGGCCTTGAACGCCTCTTGGTCCTCCTGTCTCCACCTTCCAAGTGCTGGGATCACTACTAGGAGTCATGTAAAACCCAGCTGAGGGCCCATAACATGGCTCAAAGTGCCACAGAAGACTGACAACCAGTGAATTCAATCCTGGGGGCTCTGCAAGCTGTCTTCAGACAACCATACACACTGTAGCATGGGCAGGCATGTGCAGACACACAGACCACCATACACGCTGTAGCATGGGCAGGCATGTGTGCAGACACACAGACCACCATACACGCTGTAGCATGGGCAGTCACATGTACACACATGCTCACGCCAGATAAATAGAAATGTTTTAAAAATCCATTTGGTAGCCAGGCGGTGGTGGCACATGCCTTTAATCCCAGCACTCGGGAGGCAAAGGCAGGCAG